>JAWPHD010008044.1:0-120265 GCA_037043455.1 Cyrtodaria siliqua | reverse complement strand
TAAGCATATATTATATACAAAAACATTGATGATAAACAAAAACACATATGATATTCAAGAAATATAAATTCTATGATAAACAAAACCACAGGTGATATACAAAGACATACATGTATGATATACAGAGGCATGTATGATATGCAAAGGTATATATGTTATGCAAAGGTATGCATAATATACATAGTCATGTATGATATACAAAAGCCTGTACGATATACGAAAGCATATATGATATGCAAAGGCATGCATGGTATATAAATGCATGTATGGTATACAAAAAGGCTTTTGTGATATACAAAATCATATATAATATACAAAGGCAGATGTAGTATACAAAGGCATGTATGATATACAAAGGCATATATGATATACGAAGGCATGCATGATATATAAATGCATGTATGATATACAAAGGCTTGCATGATATACACAATCATATATGTACAAAGGCTTGTATGATATACACAATCATATATGTACAAAGGCTTGCATGATATACACAATCATATATGTACAAAGGCTTGTATGATCAACAAAAACATGTATGATATACACAGGCATATATTATATAAAAAGGCATGTATGATATACAAAGACATGTATGATATACAAAGGCATGGGTGATATACAAAGGCATTGTTGATGTACAAAGTAATGTGTAATATACAACGGCATGTGTACTATACAAAGGCATGTGTAATATACAAAGGCATGTGTGATATACAATGTCATGTATGATATATAAAGGCATATATGATATACAAAGGCATGTATGATATACAAAGACATCTATGATATAGAAATACATGTGTGATATATATAAAGGCATGTATGATATACAACGGCATGTATGATATACAAAGGCATGTATAATATGCAAAGGCAAGTGAGATATACAACGGCATGTGTGATATACAAAGGTATCTATGATATATAAATGCATGTGTGATATATATAAAGGAATGTATGATATACAAAGGCATGTATGATATACAAATACATGTTTGGTATATATAAAGGCATATATATGACATACAAAGGCATGCATGATGTACAAATACATGTGTGATATATATAAAGGAATGTATGATATACAAAGGCATGTATGATATGCAAATACATGTGTGATATATTAAGGCATGTATGATATACAAAAGCATGTATGATATACAAAGGCATGTGTGATATACAAAAGCATATATGATATACAAAGGCAGGTATGATTTACAAAGGCATGTCTGATATACAAAAGGCATGTATGATATACAAAGGCATACTCATGTATAATATACAAAGATATGTGTGATATATACAAAGACTTGTATTATATACAAAGGCATGTATAATATACAAAGCATCGATGACATACAGAGGCATGTATGATATACAAAAGCATATATAATATACAAAAGCATATATGAATTACAAAGACATGTGTGATATACAAAGACATGTATGATATACAAAAGGCTTGTATGATATACAAAGGCGTGTGTGGTGTACAAAGGCCTCTATATATGATATACAAAGACATGTGTTATATACACAAAACCTTCTTACATATACAAAGGCATGTATGATATATAAATGCATGTATGACAAATTGATATACAAAATCATTTATGATATACAAAGGTAGGTATGGTATACAAAAGTATGTATGGCATACAAAGTAATACATGATATACAACGGCACACATGATCAGCCAAAAGTATATATTATATAAAAAAGCATTGATGATAAACAAAAACACATATGATATGCAAGAAATATAAATTCTATGATAAGCAAAACCACAGGTGATATACAAAGACATACATGTATGATATACAGAGGCATGTATGATATGCAAAGGCATATATGCTATGCAAAGGTATGCGTGATATTCAAAGGTATGTATGATATACAAAGGCTTGCATAATATACATAGTCATGTATGCTATACAAAAGTCTGTATGATATACGAAGGCATATATGATATCCAAAGGCATGCATGGTATATAAATGCATGTATGGTATACAAAGGCTTTTGTGATATACAAAATCATATATGATATACAAAGGTAGATATGGTATACAAAGGCATGTATAATATACAAAGGCATATATGATATACAGAGGTAGATATGGTATACAAAGGCATGTATAATATACAAAGGCATATATCATATACAAAGGCATGCATGATATACAAATGCATGTATGATATATAAATGCATGTATGATATACAAAGGCTTGCATGATATACACAATCATATATGTACAAAGGCTTGTATGATATACACAATCATATTTGTACAAAGGCTTGTATGATATACAAAAATATGTATGATATACACAGGCATATATTATATAAAAGGCATGTATAATATACAAAGACATGTATGATATACAAAGACATGTATGATATACAAAGACTTGTATGATACACAAAGGCACACATGATAAACAAAGGCATGTATGATATACAAAGGCACACATGATAAACAAAAGGCATGTATGATAACTAAATCATTTATGATAACAAAAAACACATATGATATACATAGAAACATATGTTTAATGATAAACAAAGACACAGGTGATATGCTTGGTATTAAAGGCTTATCGGAAAAATATACGAAGGCATATATAGTACACATTGGTATACATGCCGATAGTATTTATGATTTACAAAGACGTATCTGATATGCAATGTCATATGAGCTATCATTACGTGGTCCCGCCTTAATTCCATTAGGCGATGGGAAAGCTTATATTAGCAGGACTTTATAACGGATATTTCGACAATAAACCGTGTTTAAAATCATTTTTTACTTAAAAAATGCGATAAAATTACCTATTAAATGTTTTAATTTTACAATTTGCAAACTGTTTAAGCCGAAATTCATACCCCAGTCAACCTCGTTTTCGCTTCTTGGAGAAGGGGTTGGATGGGGTGTGAAAGTTAATACTCGACAACGTAATGATGCAAAGAAACTAATTTGAGAGTGACTATTTTATTACTATTATTCGTTTATTAACGCCTCCGCATTTATAAGTTATACTAAAATAATAAAACATAATACACACTAAAAATGTACACATATCATTCATTAAAAGATGTATAAGAGACAATAAATGTGTAACTGCATATTGGCTATCCAACGGGCAACTAAAACGGAACACTGTCAGACAATCATTCTAAGCTTTGGTAATTAGATGGAAAATATGTGTACTGTTTACATTGAAATGGAGAATATTTTGCACTACAGTGACCTGTTACATGTTGCAATTATCTGTCAGAGTGTGGTAATTAAAGTATATTATATGCAAGTATAAGCTGAATGCATGGCATTATAATAAAAGAGTTACTGCTAGGGTGCGGTAATTAAACTATATACAAGTAAAAGTTGTAAACGTTGAATGCAAGGCATTACAATAAAAGAGTTACTGTCAGTGTGCGGTAATTAAAGTATATACAAGTAAACATGGTAAACGTTGAATGCAATGCAGTTACTGCCAGTGTAGTTACTGCCAGTGTGCGGTAATTAAAGTCTATACAAGTAAACATGGTAAACGCTGAATGCAAGGCATTATAATAAAAGAGTTACTGCCAGTGTGCGGTAATTAAAGTGTATACAATTAAACATGGTAAACGTTAAATGCAAGGCATTACAATAAAAGAGTTACTGCCAGTGTGTGGTAATTAAAGTATATACAAGTAAACGTTAAATGCAAGGCATTGCAATAAAAGAGTTACTGTTAGTGTGCGGTATTAAACTTGAGTAAAATACAAGATGACTGAAAAGAGGAATTTGCATGAGTGCCTGTTTTATACTGAATTTATTAATTACAATTAGTTGATGCGAGGCTGTGTTGAGCTTCATATCAATTTAATCTAACGAGTTTAATACTTGCATCGACCTTAACAACTGAATCTACATCCTTAATCCTCTTGACATCTAGTATACATGTAAGGGTCAGGATGTACGAGAGAGCAACGTCATATTAAGTTTAGACGAATAAACTAAATCGTAGTAATCAATTGTTATCATCACAATAATATCCGTTCTTGTCTGTCTACTCACAGGGGTGCTTGCAATGTGTGTGCTAACCATTCAAATTTCACTCAACTTATTTTACAAACAAAGATACTGAGCAAAATAAATTGAGCACATACAATGCCTGTCACTTCCATAGACGAGAATACAAAGCCGTGTATGTAGAGGGTCAATGACAAACTGACAAAAATATGACTATTAACAGTGTTATAAAGTAATTTATAAACAAAGTCGGTGATGAAAATATAGCAAATATATTGGGAAGATATACGTTTATAAGTTATCAAGCTATCTTTTACCATTTATCTTTATCATTTCAATGAAAAGGGAGGTACTTTTAAAATAACGAAATTTGGAATGTTTTTGTTTGAGATTGACAATGTTTTGGCAACACATATTGGCGGTGTTTAACAATGACAGAATGGGCAATTCTTGCCAATGCATTCAATTTGTTAAAAGCAAACCGTTTGTATAATGAACTAATATTTTATTATATGGGAGTTTTTTTTTGATACTTCGCCCGTGAAATATTGGGAATTCTAAGTGAAAGAATATTCATAATCACTAAATATTATTAACTAACTCCGAACTCAAAAATAACTAACTGTGACGCTGGGTTATGACGTCAATAAAGTGGTGCTGACGACGACGTCATCCGCCGATAACGTCCAGTAAAACGAATAATTTCGATTAAAAACATGTACAAACTGATTTAAAATGTAATAAACAGATTACTTAGCTGCTGTGTTCGATTATAGGGAAATCCTTCACTCGATGGTAGACGGGTTTTGTTTTTTCACTCATTTGCATACGCCCGTTCATGAAAAGAACCACACGTCTACCACCTCGTGAAGGATTTCCCTATAATCGATGCTAGCAGTTAAATAATCTCTATATATTGTTTATTAATACCGTATAAGTACCAAGGACCCCTGTCCACCATATTATGCGTTTACACCATCAAGAGAGTTCCCAAATATATAAACATGTAGTTAAAATCATATTTCTCAGTATATGTAATAATATAAAAGAGTTATGCAACCTTTGGAAAGGTATTTGAAATCAAGGTAAGTCAGATGGCATTTTTAATTCATGATTGTCTAGGTTAACAACGTCATTACACTCGTTTGCGGGCATTTGTTGATTTACATATATACATGTAGTTTATATTACTACCATATCATCCTTTATTTGTAAATAGTTTTATCTTTATAAATTTACATTATTTTTTAATTACTACTTCATTTCTTCATCTTTCATCAGTTTTTGCGCACAATATGACCTATTTATGTGTCGACGTGCCGTAAAACATCAGTCATTCATTCAAAGAATGTGCATGATTGTTTGGTGTTTAACGTCATTTGTCAGCATATTTTAGGCTATGTATGTATGAAGGTCGTTTGTTTGTGTGGTGGAGGCAGACCACCCACATATTCCTGGAGAGAACCAGTGCTGTATACCTCCCACCATCCATAAGTCTTAAAATCGACTCTTTTTCACTTATAAGATTAGCTCCCAAAGGGATTTGCCTCGATTAAATTTTAGGACTGGCTACGGGCCTGCTAACCTCTATAAGTAGAAACCGTCATGATATCACAGAAATACTGTTAAAACCGACGTTAAACCTCATACATACGTTTATTACATTTTTATCGGTGAAAGATTGGGAATTCTAAGTGAAAGAATATTCATAATCACTAAATATTATTAATTAACTCCGAACACAAAAATAACTAACTGTGACGCTGGGTTATGACGTCAATAAAGTGGTGCTGACGTCGAGGTCATCCGCCGATAACGTTCAATAAAATGAATAATTTCCGTTAAAGACATGCACAAACTGATTTTAAATGTAATAAACAGATTATTTAGCTGCTGTGTTCGATTATAGGGAAATCCTTCACTCGATGGTAGACGAGTTTTGTTTTTTCACTCATTCGCATCAAGAGAGTTCCAAAATATATTAACATGTAGTTAAACTCATATTTCTCAGTATATGTAATAATATACAAGTGTTATGCAACCTTTGGAAAGGTATTTGGAAACAATGTAAGTCAGATGGCATTTTTAATTCATGATTGTCTACGTTAACAACGTCATTACACTCGTTTTCACGCATTTGTTGATTTACATATATACATGTAGTTTATATTACTACCATATCATCCTTTATTTGTAAATAGTTTTATCTTTATAGATTTACATTAATTTTTAATTACTACTTCATTATTTCATCTTTCATCAGTTTTTGCGCACAATATGACCTATTTATGTGTCGACGTGCCGTAAAACATCAGTCATTCATTCAAAGAATGTGTATGATTGTTTGGTGTATAACGTCATTTGTCAGCATATTTTAGGCTATGTATGTATGAAGGTCGTTTTTTTTGTGTGGTGGAGGCAGACCACCCACATATTCCTGGATAGAACCAGTGCTGTATACCTCCCACCATCCATAAGTCTTAAAATCGACGCTTTTTCACTTATAAGTTGAGCTCCCAATGGGATTTTGAGAGATGAGAAGCTAAAACATAGATAGGAGATGTCTTGTGAATGCATGATGTTTACGCAATAAAGTTTACAACGGGTAAAACAGAAATACATATTTGTGAATCATTATGATAACGCATTGAACTCGTACATTTTCAACAAAGTACACCAAATTTGGATCAGTCATCGTCCGCTCCCATGCAAACATAGTAAACTATGTCAACTATATTAGTACATCAACATTGAATGATCCAACATTGTCTGCATACTAGGTCATCTATATTATTACATCAACATTGAATGATCCAGCATCGTCTGCAAACATAATAGGTCATCTACATTATTACATCAACATGTGATGATCCAGCATCGTCTGCATACAAGGTCATCTATATTATTACAACAGCATTGAATGATCCAGCATCGTCTGTATACATACTAGGTCATTTATATTATTATATCAACTTTGATTGATCCAGCATCGTCTGCAAACATACTAGGTCATTTATATTATTATATCAACATTGATTGATCCAGCATCGTCTGCATACTAGGTCATCTATAGTATTACATCAACATTGAATGATCCAGCATCGTCTGCATACTAGGTCATATATAAAGTATTACATCAACATTGAATGATCCAGCATCGTCTGCATACTAGGTCATCTGCAGTATTACATCATCATTGAATGATCCAGCATCGTCTGCATACTAGGTCATATATAGTATTACATCAACATTGAATGACCCAGCATCGTCTGCATACTAGGTCATCTGTAGTATTACATCAACATTGAATGATCCAGCATCGTCTGCATACTAGGTCATCTGTAGTATTACATCAACATTGAATGATCCAGCATCGTCTGCATACTAGGTCATCTATATTATTACATCAACATTGAATGATCCAGCATCGTCTGCATACTAGGTCATCTGTAGTATTACATCAATAATGAATGATCCAGCATCGTCTGCATACTAGGTCATCTATCGTATTACATCAACATTGAATGATCCAGCATCGTCTGCATACTAGATCATCTATAGTTTTACATCAACATTGAATGATCCAGCATCGTCTGCATACTAGGTCATCTATAGTATTACATCAAAATTGAATGATTCAACATCGTCTGCAAACGTACTAGACCATCTATTGTATTACATCAACACTGAATGATCCCGCATCGTCTGCAAACATAATAGGTCATATATAGTATAACATCAACATTGAATGATCCAGCATCGTCTGCATACTAGGTCATCTATATTATTACATCAACATTGAATGATCCAGCATCGTCTGCATACATACTAGGTCATCTATAGTATTACATCAACATTGAATGATCCAGCATCGTCTGCATACTAGTTCATCTATATTATTACATCAACATTGAATGATCCAGCATCGTCTTTATACATACTAGGTTATCTATAGAATTACATCAAAATCGAATGATCCAGCATCGTCTGCATACTAGGTCATCCATATTATTACATCAACATAGAATGATCCATCATCGTCTGCATACTAGGTCATCTATATTATTACATCAACATTGAATGATCTAGCATCGTCTGCAAACATACTATGTCATATATAGTATAACATCAACATTGAATCGTCTGCAAACATAGTACACTATGTCATCTATACTAGTACATCAACATTAATATTTAAGTTCATTAGGTTCTGATTGTATGGTTCTATCTGAAAATGATTTTACTTTATAGTTTTATTATCCAGTATGATTATTTTCCTCCTGATTGGGGTACTAACAACGCACGCCGCATTCGGATCACTTGATCTGTCTAGCCAATGGACTGAATTCAAACAAGATTTCAACAAAATTTACCCTGACGAATATGAAGAACAATATAGGTAAGTACACATATAGCAAAACAAGCAAATCTGTTTTTAAACTTTAATCAACAAATGTATTCCAATACTACACTGAAACATATTCACTTACAGAAAATACATAAAATGGTTACAGTATTTCTTTAAAATCCGATATACGAGTAAAGTCCAACTACTATTGGCACGTGTCCCTTTAATTTAAATTGTCAAGTGTCCCTTTAATCCAATTTCAAGTCTTTCCTGGTGTATTTATTAACAATAATCCCAATAATCCAATACCACTTTTATTATAAATGAGCAGAATGATTTTTATCCTCTCGCAATATATTTTTAATTCATGGCATCCATTATGTTCACTTTATACTAAATTTGAGGTAAATCCTCATTCAAATACCGAACCAGATACTCAACTCTGAATACTGAACAAACAAAATCCTCACAGGCTATATTTATACTGTCATAGAGTGTCATAGAACATTTAGAATACTCCAAGAAGATAAACAAGACCTTGACAGTCATAATTATAATACCCCATAGAAGGTTACAGAAGCTTTAGCAATAACCTTTAATGAGCCATATGATGTATCACATCATAAACACAATAGCATCATGTGATGTTAAATGTAAACAATCAACGTTCTATTGACTCATCCAGAAACTTCAATGTTACTAATTACAAATGTCGATGATCTTGGATGACACAAGCATTTTCTTACATTTTTCTTAACAATATTCATAGGTAACATTTAGACATACACGAAAAAAACGTCTTGGAAAGACAAGCGGACATGATATATGGACATTAACTGCGGACGAAACAGACACACACGACATGAAGGCAAGGCATACGTACAATACATATACAAAATAAATAAGGACTTTACATACAGTTATACGGACAAGACGTGAGAACAATACACACGTACAATACATGGCAAAATACTAAAGACGTGAATAAAAAATGCGGATTTGGCACGAATGCAAGACATGTGTAGAGAAATATACCCATACACGTGGACAAGACATATACGCATATATGTGGACGATACATACGCAAATATATTTGGACAAGGCATATACAAAGAGATTTGTACAATACATATAGAAATATATGTAGAAAAGACATATACACATATATGTGGACAATACATATACAAAGATATGTGGACAATACATATACAAATATATGTGGACAGACACATACACTATTATGTGGACAGATATATTTACTGATACGTGTGCAAGTCGTATATAAGGATATGTGGACACATATCTACACTGATATGTGGACAAGCCATATACGAAGATATGTGAAAAGACATATACATTTATATGTGGTCAGACATATACAAAGATATATGGACAGACATATACAATGATGTGTGGACAGACATATACAATGATGTGTGGACATACATATACAAAGATATTTAGACGGACATATACATTGATATGTGGACAGACATATACATTGATGTGGAAACCGTCAAAACTCGGCCAATCCCGTCATTCTTCGGGATCCCTCTGCGAAGCAGTGTACGGGGTGTTGCGAATGATGTCCACGTCGCGAGACGTAGACATGGGCTCATGTCTTACTCGCATTGACCAATGAAATCCCGCGAATTTTCTTTGCAGTATGACACACATTGTTTGTCCACCAGTTGTAAATAGTTTCAGACATTTAACTTTCTATAAATAAATTATAATAGCATTGTTGTCTGGAATAGTCTTTTACCGCGAAATATAAAATAAATACAGGATAATTATGTCAAAATGAGGTGCATGTAAAATTATAATTGTGATCTGTGGTAATGATTTGATAAACAGTTGGAAAATTTACTGTGTATGCATAAAGCTATTACTATAATCATACACTGCCGTCAAAGTTTGGATGTTTTACATCAGTTTACATGGACTCATTTGAAAATAAGTTGTAAAACTGTTATTGAGTATTCTGTGTTATCATGCCATTTCGTTTTTTATTATATGTACATTGTACGTAACAGTTATATATTCTATGAAACTACTTGCATATCATATTAATAAGTTTTTCGTATTTGTATGATCTAATCTAACTATTTGCTTTTAACGATTCACTCTCGAGTTTGTTGACCCTTTGTTCCCGACTTGAACTGATGTAAGATTAAAAAGAATAAGTTTACAACATGCCACTGTACAGTAGTGTATCTAGGGGCGGGTTCGCGGGTATGGGGTGGGTGGGATATGAGACCAGTCCTGATTTATTCCGTCAGCCTTCACCATGTCATTACGCTTCCTTCGATTACATTTCAGACGGTCTGTCTGGACAGAACAGGTCTACAAAATCGCCAAACACAACCAATTGGCTGATCAGGGTGTCTATACGTACTGGCTCAAGATTAACAATTTTGCTGACCTAGTAAGAAATCTATTAGTTTATAAAATTTATTTAATTTGTAGTCATATTATTTTGTTTTCAAAATTCCGTACACTCGCACGTTCGCTGACTGACAACCTTAATTGCAGTAACGCTCCGCGGACTTCTTTCCTGCAATATAGCTGCACTATGTATGTATTTTTCCATAATGCATAAACTGTTGTTGTTGTGTTTTTATCAGACGGATGATGAAGTGCTTCTTTACATGCATGGGTTTAACGTCGACGTTCAATTGCCATCGCAAGCACCGTCAAAAGAGGACAACAACTCCGCATCGCCAAAAGTGGAAAACACCTCCGCACCACCAAAAAAGGGCGATACCTCTGGAAAATCCGATATAAAGAAGAAACAGAAGACGACAACTGTCGGCCTAGCATTGGGGTCACGTGATCTGTCCAGCCAATGGACTCGCTTCAAGCAAGAGTTCAACAAAAGTTACTCTGACGAGTATGAAGAACAATTTAGGTAGGATAATCATAGCTATTATGGATTTATGTTCGGTCTCTACCATGAAGCTATGACTCGCTCCATTATAAAGTAGGTAGAGTATGCACCAAGACTCCAAGCGCCGGTTTCATGCAACTACAAAGCAACATATTTACAAAATATTGTAAAAGTAAGTATAATATGGAAAGCACGAATCATCGCATTTCTATTATTTGGAATCAAATTACATGAACATTTTGCCTTTTTGGAAGTTCATTCGGGGATTTTGGTCAATCTCAAATTATCGTTGAATATCTTAAGATCGTGGTTAAATATCGAACTCCCGTATGAAAGTGCTCTCACGCGAGATTTGCCGCTGTCGTGTGACATCATTTGTAAACTATCCAAGAAAAATGCGTTTCAAACTGGTAAAACATGTCGAAAAATGCCATTGTATTTGTTGTTCATTTGAACGCGCCCGTCCAACATGCATTACTGATAACAATACATGACTGCACACTTTCTAAAACGCCTATTGGTTTGTAAAACAACTCGTGTGGCACACAAAGTTGTATAAATACACATACAAGCAAAGTTTTACGCAAGCGTAAAATAGCTGCCGAGAGGAAATAGCATATATCTGGGTAGGGACTGGAAACGAAGTTTAACATAATAACATATCAAGTCACGGGTGTTAAAACAATATTGAAAAAAAATAATGTTGACGTAAACACGCCAGGACTGGGTTTTTTTCTTATTAGACACATTCTTCCCGAGTTTTACCATCAGTTGTTCCTACCAAACATTTTGAATCAAGGTGGGCGACCTCGCTTCTCTCTGTTCAAATACCTTGATTTGCCTTACATACTGATTACAATTCAACTTTGGACCACGACGTGCTAGAAGTACACATCAGCACAGAAATACAGGTGTTCACATGTAAGGGATGCGTGTGCATTATCATGTGCATTACAACAGACGTCTCAATGCTACCATGTGTAATTATAAGATTGCGTTATCAAAGTGAAAATCTCGAAGAAACTGTTCATTGCTACCTTACCATAACATGTGCAATTATGAAAACCATATAGGCAGCAAATAAACCCATCGACTAGTGTATAACACGCCGGTATTACGAGAATACCGCATTATAAATGGTATTATTCCATAAAAAGGCATTATTCCATTAAAATACAGATTTGCATTTCCATTCCAATACTTGTGTTCCATTCAGTTTCATTATTCTCCGTAAGAAAATCCCGGACATGAAGATCCCGGAAGTATTGCCGCATTCTACACTTTAGTAGACTGCTCTACGAAAACGTCATTTGAGGCAATAAAACGGCAAGCTCTGAACATTGAAAAGTATGTGTTTATACCATTCAAGTTTTTTAGACGGGTTCTCTAGGAATTGAAGTTGTAATGCATGTTTATTGTCGGCTACATGATTCACAGTCTGTTAACCATAGACATATTCTAAAGCCATATAAGAGTCAGCTGCCTTTGGCAGCTGAATAAAGGCTAGTTGAAATGCTATAAAGACGCAGATGAAAAGCCCATTACACGTTATAGTCGATACCTTAAACTCGTGTTAATCCTCCAGTCTCCAAAATGTCATTGCCTTTCCTTCGATTCCGTTTCAGACGATCTATCTGGACAGATCAGGTCAACAAAATAGCCAAACACAACGAGCAGGCTGACCAGGGTGTCTATACGTACTGGCTCAAGATTAACAACTTTGCTGACCTAGTAAGTGAACAGATATTTGAATATTTATGTTGGTTTTATCAACCATTCTGGCTCGGGAGTAAACATATTCTATCACAATTTGCATCGCCTTCTAAGTCCTTTACACATGATACCAATTTACCTGAGCTTTTCCTCCACCAATGAAAGCTGGAAAGTCGCCATATGACCTTACCTGTTGGTGCGACTACAAACAATCCAATTTAATTCAATCTCTTCGTTATACAGTTTGTGTTCGTTTCGGTAGTCTTTATTCCTTTGTTCAATTTATTGTAACAATTTTATGGTAAGTTGGTTTGTCAGATTTCATTGACTAGAGTAAAATCATAACGTTCCGCACGCTCGTACTATCAGGACTGACACATTTATTACAGTACTGTTCCGCGGACTACTTGCTTGCAATACAACGTCTACACTGTGTCTTTAATAATTGTTATGCTTCTTGGTTATGATTAATTCAGTTTATTTTAAGCAATAGCAATGAAATCAATATCCACCAATCAAACTGTTAGTTCAATGGCGTAGATCTATGGGCAGATTTGACCCATAGCATGGATGTTGCAGAGCCCAGGAGGTTTTTGCAACGAGATTGCCAGATTAAAGAAGACACGTAAGCAATCTCGATGTTTAAGACTGTGTAACATTTGTTTTAGACAGATGAGGAAGTGCGTGACCTTATGCACGGGTTTAGCGGCGAAGAAAAGCTTTCATCGCAGGCAACGCAAACAGACCAGGACAAATCCGAAGAACCAAAACCCAAGAAAAAAAAGAAGAAAAGGAAATCGAAAAATGTCGATTGGAGAAAAAAGGGTTACGTCACTCCTGTGAAAAATCAGGTATTTTGCAACAGTTCTACATGTATATAGGCTTAAAAAGGGTTAAACAAAATAACAAAATAGCAAAAAAATGAGATTTGGACAATAAAAACTGGCAAAGAAACTTAAATGGACAAGGCCATCTTGGATAGGGAAAAGGTGAAATAATTTTCAAAATATGATACAAAATACAGGAGATTTTATTTATTAATTAACCTAAGCATCAGAATACCACAGCAAATAAAGGAGATTTGACCAGTAAACAGGTGCAAAGAAACATAAATGGACGAGGCCATCTTATATTGGGAAAAGGTGAAAGAATTACCAAATACGACACAAAATACAGAAATATGCTCTATTGACAAGTTACCAACAAACATAAATGAAGGTGGACATATTGCAATGATAACGTCAAAAATCCTGTATACCATAATTATGGTTCAATACTTTTTAAAGCAACGACTTTCAATGTTAATTGAAAGTAAATCATAAAATTAGCAAATACTTGTTACACTATTTTTAAATATGTCTAATACAATTGCTTGGATTGTATTTGCATTAAACGATATTTATACCAATATGTCATATATGGCAACAGTTCTTGATGACGTCATCGTTACAAGATGTCCGCCTGCATTTTTGCAATAGATCATATCTTCTGTATTTTGTATCGTATTTTGATCATTATTCCCCAGTGTTAAATAGTCGTTTTAAATAAAAAAAACTTTCTGTGAGAATAGTGGAATATATTTCGATGATAAAAATAGAAATTAAAACCATTCTTTCTCTAACAAGCAAGTCCTTGGTATATGTTAACCCCGACAATTTGTAAACTTGAACACAGCTCCGAAAGTCTGCCCCACCATTTTCGCCGTCTCTCACCCAACTGCCGTCCATAACACATCCCCTGTTGTGCAAGATTTAATTGTTCGCCACACAATTAGTCTAACAGACTTTGCTGACCTACTGTGTTTCTATAATCGGATCTGATATGATTATCCCTTCTCTGTTTGATAGGGTAAGTGCGCAAGCTGCTACGCCTTTGCAGCTACTGGTGCACTAGAAGGTCAGCACTTCCGGAAAACCGGAAAACTCGTGTCGCTATCAGAGCAGAACATCATTGACTGTACAATGGGCAAAGAATGGGGTACGTTATGTTCACATTGATTGTACGGATGGAGAAGAATGTGGTACTTTATGTGTAGATTGATTGTACGGATGGTGGAGAATGTGGTACGATATGTGTGTATTGATTGTACGGATGGTGAAGAATGTGGTACATTATGTGTAGATTGATTGTACGGATGATGAAGCATATGGTAAGTTATGTGTAGATTGATTGTACGGATGGTGGAGAATGGGGTACAATATGTGTGTATTGATTGTACGGATGGTGAAAAATGTGGTACTTATGTGTGGACAATCGTGAATGCTCGGCCAATCCCGTCATTTTGCGGGATCCTGCCTTGTGTGTATCACGGCGTTTCGGTATGTTCAAAATCTTGACATTTTGATCGCCGGAAGGCAACGGCACAGAAAATAGTGCACTGTTACTATGTAAACAATATGGCCTCTACCACACGTGTTGATGTATAATTTGCGTTGAGTGTTTGTTTTTTACAATGCAGATTCAGATTTTATCACTGCTTTCATGTAAATATATTATTGATGGAGCAATCGACTGAATAACATTCCAACATTTGGATGAAAACTTTGATTTTGAGTTTTAATTTGATTTGGCGGGAATCTAAGTTGCGATGACGTAACCAATATAGAAACCTACGTATTACATTCGAGTAATGCTGCGAAGCATCTTACGATATGTTGCGAATGATGTGTAGATTGATTGTTCGGATTTATTTTTACTTATATGGAAATGAGTGTATGAATACAATATACAAAAATCAATGGGCGTGTTACACCTAGAGAATGGGGCACGTTATGTGTATATTGTTTGTACGGATGGTGGAAAATGAGATACATTATCTACACACTGATTGTACGGATGATTGAGAATGAGGTACGTTATGTACAGCTTAATTGTTTCTTGGTGGAGAATAGGACACATTAAGTGCACATATAGTGGAGAACTGAAATGAATGTTGTTTAACGGTTCATCATCACAGTATATATTATGTTCAACCGTCCCAGAGAAAGGAGAACGATATATAGGAATCTGAGAATCCGGGGAGCTGCCCTACTAGATCTAACGAATAGCGTGCTCAAAGGATATGTTCTGGCACACGGGATCGCCCGGATTACGTCCCCATTTGACGGGCGATTTTAAGGGGAAGTAGTTCGCTCAAGAACACACCGACGAAACTCGGTGGCACCGGTGAGGCTTGAATTCGGGACCTCCGGTTTCCAGTCCATGATGATAGGGATGGTAGATAATCGGGTAGGCTCAACACACTGGTTGTAGGGATGGTGGAGAATCGGTTAGGCTCAACACACTGATTGTACGTATATTGGATAATGGGGTAGGTTCAACACACTGAATGTACGTATGGTAGAGAATGGGGTAGGCCCAACACACTGATTGTACGTATTGTGAATAATGGGGTAGGCTCAACACACTGATTGTAGGGATGATGGAGATTGGGTTAGGCTTAACACACTGAGTGTACGTACGGTGGAGAATGGGGTAGGTTCAACACACTGATTAAACGTATGGTGGAGATTGGGGTAGGCTCAACACGCTGTGTGTACGTATGGTGGAGAATGGGATAGGCTCAACACACTGATTGTACGTATGGTGGATAATGGAGTAGGTCCAACACACTGATTGTACGGATTTGGGAAATGGGGATAGGTACACTTAGATTGTAAAGATGGAGAATCGGGTACTCGAGTTCCGTGTTAACTAAATAAGGCTGTGATTAATAAAAAAATCTAGGGAATCCGGGACTAATGTTTACAAAAATGATGTCCAAGATTGGATACAAAATAATGACTGAAATAAACAAATTAAAAATTCACACATAAATATATATCCTTCAAAGTGAACTATTACCTACATGTGTGTAGTTAGATTTTGAAGTTATGACTGATAAATACCTTGACATTTGGAGATAAAGTAACTGCAAAACTGAGGGTGCGACACTTCCGATAATTATATAGGCAAATCAGCAATGTATATGACCACTGTGAATACATTCGTTTTTTCCTGAGTGAGGATTACTTACGTTATGTACGCATAGATTGGATATTCAAGAGTGTGCTAAGTAATGTACACTTTGATTGTACAGAGGTAGGATGGGGAGGATGGGGTACGTTATGTACATATTGATTGTACAGAGGGAGGATGGGGTACGTTATGTACACATTATTATACAGAGGGAGGATGGGGTACGTTATGTACATATAGATTGTATATAGGGAGGATGAGGTACGTTATGTACCCATTGATTGTACAGAGGGAGGATGGGGTACGTTATGTACACATTGATTGTACAGAGGGAGGATGGGTATGGTATGTACACATTGATTGTACAGAGGGAGGAAGAGGTACGTTATGTACACATTGATTGTACAGAGGGAGGATTGGGTACATTATGTACACATTGATTGCACAGGGGTACGTTATGTACACATTGATTGTACAGAGGGAGGATGGGTATGGTATGTAAACATTGATTGTACAGAGGGAGGATTTGGTACGTTATGTAAACATTGATTGTACTGATAGAGGATTGGGTACGTTATGTACACATTGATTGTACAGAGGGAGGATGATGTACGTTATGTAAACATTGATTGTACAGAGGGAGGATGAGGTACGTTTTGTACACATTGACTGTACAAAGGGAGAATGGGTATGGTATGTACACATTGATTGTACAGAGGGAGGATTTGGCACGTTATGTAAACATTGATTGTACTGATAGAGGATTGGGTACGTTATGTACACATTGATTGTACAGAGGGAGGATGAGGTACGTTTTGTACACATTGATTGCACAGAGTGACGATTGGGTACGTTATGTAAACATTGATTTTACAGATGGAGAATTGGGTACGTTATGTACACATTGATTGTACCGAGGGAGAATGGGATACGTTATGTACACATTGATTGTACAGATGGAGGATGGGGAACGTTATGTATACATTGATTGTACAGAGGGAGGATGGGGTACGTTATGTAATCATTGATTGTACAGAGGGAGGATGGGGTACGTTATGTACACATTGATTGCACAGATGGAGGATGGGGTACGTTATGTAATCATTGATTGTACAGAGGGAGGATGGGGTACGTTATGTACATATTGATTGTACAGAGGGAGGATTGGGTACGGTATGTACACATTGATTGTACAGAGGGAGGATTGGGTACGTTATGTAATCATTGATTGTACAGAGGGAGGATGGGGTACGTTATGTACATATTGATTGTACAGAGGGAGGATTGGGCACGGTATGTACACATTGATTGTACAGAGGGAGGATGGGGTACGTTATATACACGTTGATTGTACAGAGGGAGGATGGGGTACGTTATGTACACATTGATTGTACAGAGGGAGGATGGGGTACGTTATGTAATCATTGATTGTACAGAGGGAGGATGGGGTACGTTATGTACACATTGATTGTACAGAGGGAGGATGGGGTACGTTATGTAATCATTGATTGTACAGAGGGAGGATGGGGTACGTTATGTACATATTGATTGTACAGAGGGAGGATTGGGTACGGTATGTACACATTGATTGTACAGAGGGAGGATTGGGTACGTTATGTAATCATTGATTGTACAGAGGGAGGATGGGGTACGTTATGTACATATTGATTGTACAGAGGGAGGATTGGGTACGGTATGTACACATTGATTGTACAGAGGGAGGATGATGTACGTTATGTACATATTGATTGTACAGAGGGAGGATTGGGTACGGTATGTACACATTGATTGTACAGAGGGAGGATTGGGTGCGTTATGTACATATTGATTGTACAGAGGGAGGATTGGGTACGGTATGTACACATTGATTGTACAGAGGAAGGATTGGGTACGGTATGTACACATTGATTGTACAGAGGGAGGATTGGGTGCGTTATGTACATATTGATTGTACAGAGAGAGGATTGGGTACGGTATGTACACATTGATTGTACAGAGTGAGGATGGGGTAAGTTATGTAATCATTGATTGTACAGAGGGAGGATTGGGTACGGTATGTACACGTTGATTGTACAGAGGGATGATGGGGTACGTTATGTAATCATTGATTGTACAGAGGGAGGATGGGGTACGTTATGTACACGTTGATTGTACAGAGGGATGATGGGGTACGTTATGTAATCATTGATTGTACAGAGGGAGGATGGGGTACGTTATGTACACGTTGATTGTACAGAGGGTGGATGGGTTACGTTATGTACACGTTGATTGTACAGAGGGAGGATGGGGTACGTTATGTAATCATTGATTGTACAGAGGGAGGATGGGGTACGTTATGTATACGTTGATTGTACAGAGGGTGAATGGGTTACGTTATGTACACATTGATTGTACAGAGGGAGGATGGGGTACGTAATGTACACGCTATTTGTACAGAAGAGGATGGGGTACGTTATGGACATATTGATTGTACAGAGGGAGGATAAGTACATTAGTTACACATACATTGTACAGAGGTAGGATTGGGGACGTTATGTACATATAGAGTGTACAGAGGGAGGATGGGGTACGTTATTTACACATATATTGTACAGAGGTAGGATGGGATACGTTATGTACATATCGATTGTACAGTGGGATGGGGTATATTATTCACACATTGATTGTACAGAGACAGGATGGGGTACGTTATGTACATATTGATTGTACAGAGGGATGATGGGTATGGTATGTACACATTTATTGTACAGCGGGAGAATGGGGTACGTTATGTACACATTGATTGTACAGAGGGAGGATGGGGTATGTTATGTACACATTGAGTGGACAGAGGGAGGATTGGGTACGTTATGTACACATTGATTGTACAGATGGAGGATGGGGTACGTTATGTACACATTGATTGTACAGATGGAGGATGGGGTACGTTATGTAAACATTGATTGTAGAGATGGAGGATTGGGTACGTTATGTACACATTGAGTGTACAGAGGGAGGATTGGGTACGTTATTTACACATTGATTTTACAGAGGGAGGATTGGGTACGTTATGTACACATTGATTGTACAGAGGTAGTATGTACACACATATTGTACAGAGGGAGGATGGGGTACGTTATGTACATATGGATTGTACAGAGGTAGTATGTACACACATATTGTACAGAGGGAGGATGGGGTACGTTATGTACACATTGATTGTACAGTGGTAGTATGTACACACATATTGTACAGAGGGAGGATGGGGTACGTTATGTACATATGGATTGAACAGAGGGAGGATGGGGTACGTTATGTACATGTAGATTGTACAGAGTGAGGATGTAGTACGTTATGTACACATTGATTGTACAGAGGTTGGATGGGGTACGTTATGGATACATTGATTGTACAGATGGAGGATTGGGTACGTTATTTACAAATATATTGTACAGAGGTAGGATGGGGTACGTCATGTTCATATATATTGTACTGAGGGAGGATGGGGTACGTTATTTACAAATATATTGTACACAGGGAGGATGGGGTACGTTATGTACATATTGATTTTACAGAGGGAGGATGGGGTACGTTATGTACATATTGATTGTACAGAGGGAAGATGGGGTGCGTTATGTACATATTGATTGTACAGAGGGAGGATGTGATAAGTTATTTACACACATATTGTACAGAGGGTGGATGGAGTACGTTATGTACATATTGATTGTACAGAGGGAGGATGTGATAAGTTATTTACACATATATTGTACAGAGGGTGGATGGAGTACGTTATGTACATATTGAATGAACAGAGGGAGGATGGGGTACGTTATGTACATATTGATTTTACAGAGGGAGGATGGGGTACGTTATGTACACATTGATTGTACAGAGGGAAGATGGGGTACGTTATGTACATATTAGTTTTACAGAGGGAGGATGGGGTACGTTATGTACACATTGATTGTACAGAGGGAAGATGGGGTACGTTATGTACATATTAGTTTTACAGAGGGAGGATGGGGTACGTTATTTACACATTGATTGTACAGAGGTGGGATGGGGTACGTTATGTACATATTGATTGTACAGAGGGAGGATGGGGTACGTTATTTACACATTGATTGTACAGAGGTAGGATGGGGTACGTTATGGACATATTGATTGTACAGTGGAAGGATGGGGTACGTTATGTACATGTTGGTTGTACAGAGGGAGATTGGGGTACGAAAGACTCGTTTTAAAGATGTTTTAAAACGATCTTCTACCAGATGATTTATTGATAAGGATCGGACTGTAAACACATGATATGTTGAGATTTGCATTAGTGGCACGACAACAGAAGTTTCTAAGCAAATAAAAACATAAATATTGCAAGACTTTCGCTAATTTAATAAAATTTTCGTTGAAGCATTAATTTAACAATGCGTGCATACATGCATTAGAAATTATTTAAAGCGAATTAAACAGAGTGACTCGGTTCACAGTTATTTCATATTTATCTGTTGCTAGGCAACAACGGATGCGCATCCGGTCAAATGGACATATCATACGAGTACGTTCTTGAAAACAACGGAATAGATACTGAGGAAACCTACCCCTACGAAGCCAAGGTACCTCAAGCAAAATAATTATTGTTTGTTTATTTTTGGTTGCTATTAATATATAAATGTACAATTTACATAAAATGTACATGTATTTTCTTCTTATACACAAGTCAAATTAAATCAAATCAAATCAAGTTAGATCTACTTTTATTCATATTTTCAGTAATACACACACGCACACAGTCGATGTTTATACATTTATATTTAAAATTATATAATAAAGGGACACAAGTCAATACTGATTATTTTGAAACTCGTAGCAAATTCACAAATCATTGTTAATAATGATTTCAAGATCTGATAACAACTAATTGTTGGTTTTATTTCACCAATAATACGTTTACAGGTAAGGTGTACAATAACGAAGATAACATAATTTCTCATTATTATTTTGTTTTTATTTAATATAATCATCTCCTTCTTTTTATTGTTTTATTATATTATTATTATTATTTATTATTATTATTATTATTATGTATTTATTTATTTTTTATTATTATTATTGATTATTATTATTATTATTATTATTATTATTATTATTTAATTTATTTTATATTATTATTTATTATTATCTATCATTATTATTTTTATTTAATTATTATTAATATTATTATTATTATCATTATATTTTATTATTATTATTTATTATTAGTAGTAGTATTAGTATTATTAATATTATGTTGTTGTTTTTTTATAATTTATTATTAGTATGATTATTATTATTATTTTTATTATTATGTATTACGATTATCATTATTAGTAGTAGAATTATTAGTATTACATTGTTATCGATTAATTACCGTGTATAATATTGTCGTTTAATTGTAAGCAGTAAGTTCACAAGCCCGAATGTACAGTGGAATTATTTGTCTGCAATTGCATGACAAATAGTATATTGCCAATCTAGGTCAGTAATATTTCCTCAGCCTGACACTATTCACCGTCACCCTAAATGACATGTAATGTTTATATACATTATTTAAATTTGCATTTTTTTTTACCGAGCCAGGTTGGAGATTGTCGTTTCAACAAGAGCGGCGTTGGTTCGAAGGCAAGGGGATTTCATGACGTTCTTCCGCGTGGAAACGAAAAGAAATTAATGGTAAATAAATTGCACGGATTGGAACCCTATTCACGCTGATTGTACATCGGCCGATATATTTATATTCTAACTCACTCGGTAAATGTCGTACAATCCGATTGGTTGAGGTTCAAATTTGCGACTATTAAAAATTGCACAACCCGTCTCAAATACTGACTCCTGACGTTAACGCATAACAAATCTGGCGTCATGCACGTTTATATGCGTATACCAGTCCAAACTGTCAGAAAAAACAGTAATGAAATGAGTTCCTATGAGTTGTTAAAATATTAATATGCAGATAGTACGACTTTTGGACAGTATATTAGATTAATATGCAGGGCATGAACATTTCATTTTACGGTCGAAATTCGTGTATATATAACAGCTCCAGAAGCGCGTCGCCATTAAACAGAATATGCCAGAATATATAGGTTTTAACGACTGCTGAAAATTTGCATCTCTCGGATATTTGACAACCTTGTATGGAGAAAACGCATTTTGATTTCATGCGATGTGGAAATGTTTACACCCAACTTAAATAAGGAAAATATGATTTTATTTCTTATAAACCTAATCAAAATACTTACAATAATTATTATTGTAATTAACATCTGCAATTATAATGAAATGAGTCATCAAAGACGAGTCTATATCATTACGTGGTCCGAGTATTCATTTCCATACCCCATCCAACCCCTTCTCCAAGATGCAAACGGGGTTGGCTGAAGTATGAAATACAACCTTAATTTCAGCTTTAAAAGTTTACATACTCTAAAATTAAAACATTTTATTACCTAATTTTAAACAGGTTAGCACATTGTTTTGAGTAAAAATGTTTGTAAACATTTTTTATTGGCGAAATATCCGTTATAGAATCATGCTAATATAAGCTTTCCAATCGCTAAATGGAAATAACTACGTAATGTGAAAAATAAATAATTTTCCAATAATTGAATTAATTAGTATGACGTATGTAAATTTCTCTAGAGCTCATGCTTATCTTTGTTTTGTTTTTACACTTCTCTTTCTTTTCTTTTTTTTAAAGAAAGCAGTGAAAAAGAAGGGGCCAATATCCGCCGGTATATCCGACAACGATTTAGCTCTCCGCCATTACTCGCACGGTGTCTTTGACAATGATAAATGTGACAATACCAGACTCAATCATGCTGTACTTATCGTCGGGTACGGAAAAGAAAACGGCACCAAATACTGGCTCGTAAAGAATAGGTAGGTAACGCACCTTTCTAAGCACCGTTAGTTTTTCTGCATACTGAATTGCATATATGCAACTCATTATTAATGATTATTTGAACGGTTAAAAGCAAACTATTTTTGCATATTTTTATTTGCTGATTATATTGCACCAGTAAATATAGGATATTATAGCATTTATGAAATGAGTTATTTATTTATGTATGATTTATTAGGAGGTAAATATAGGTTATTATAGCATTTATGAAATGAGTTATTTCTTTATGTACGATTTATTAGGAGATAAATATAGGATATTACAGCATTGATGAAATGAGTTATTTATTTATGTATGATTTATTAGGAGTTAAATATAGGTTATTATAGCATTTATGAAATGAGTTATTTATTTATGTATGATTTATTAGGAGGTAAATATAGGATATCATAGCATTTATGAAGTGAGTTATTTTTTTATGTATGATTTATTAGGAGATAAATATAGGATATTACAGCATTGATGAAATGAGTTATTTATTTATGTATGATTTCTTAGGAGGTAAATATAGGATATTGTAGCATTTATGAAATGAGTTATTTATTTATGTATGATTTATTAGGAGGTAAATATAGGATATTATATCATTTATAAAATGAGTTATTTATTTATGTATGATTTATTAGGAGGTAAATATAGGATATTATAGCATTTATGAAATGAGTTATTTTTTTATGTATGATTTCTTAGGAGGTAAATATAGGATATTATAGCATTTATGAAATGAGTTATTTATTTATGTATGATTTATTAGGAGGTAAATATAGGATATTACAGCATTTATGA
The DNA here is from genome assembly GCA_037043455.1 of Cyrtodaria siliqua. Taxonomy (NCBI): domain Eukaryota; kingdom Metazoa; phylum Mollusca; class Bivalvia; order Adapedonta; family Hiatellidae; genus Cyrtodaria; species Cyrtodaria siliqua. The sequence continues at coordinate 95,622 of JAWPHD010008044.1, read as the reverse complement.
AATGAGTTATTTATTTATGTATGATTTATTAGGAATTATTTTCATTTTAAAGCTCATAAATTCAAATTATTAAAAACTCGTTTTATAAATATTATATGAAATATGTTTGATTGTATGGTGCTTTACGTCATTTTCAACACATATAAGGTTATGTATGACGGTCGATTTTGTGAGGAAGTGTCGATTCTTACGGATGGTGGGAGGTATACAGTATTGGTTTTACCCAGGAATTAGTGTGTGGTCTGCCTCCACCACTAAATATCGACCTTCATACATGGCCTTAAATGTGTTGGAAACTGACATGGAACTCCAAACAGACAAAAACAGACAAACAAAACAAGCGATTTCCGCAAATGAGGGATGATCTTTCGCATATGGGACAGGGACGCCGTTTTACTATGTATTCAATACTTCTTGAAATCAAGATTTCATTTTTGTAATAAATCGATTTTTGGATTATTTAAAAAAAAAAATCCTGAATCAAGAATATATCAATAATTCGGGGGATTTTTTTTTATCATGATATTGAATACTTGATATCAAGAAATCAGAACTGATTTAACTTTTAATATGAAAAAAATATTGTGCATGTTAAAATATCGAATGTATGAAATCAAGAAATCAAATTATTGATATAAAGAAGGACGTATATTTTATATCAAGAAAATAAATATCTTACTAGCGGAACACAGCGAGTTTTAAAACAAATACATTAACAAGCTTGCCGTATGTTCCTTTTATGTATTTTGTCTGAACAGAACTTATTACTTTCAACGTTAGATATAGCTTTATGATAAAGGAATAACATTTGAGTTACACCCTCTTTAAATCGCATTTAATCAATAAAAGCAAAAACAAAATTATTTTGACATATTCCTATACTAACTAAATGAAACGTGTTTTGTTTGTTTTTCAGTTGGGGAGATAAATGGGGTCTTGATGGGTACGCAAAAATAATCCGGGACAAGAAAAACCAATGCGGATTAGCGAGTCGAGCCAGCTATCCAATTGTATAGTGCCGAAAGATGCACACATGGACACAAGTCTTCATTTATACTGAACAATTTCATACTATATATCGATGTTTATATTATCAAGTGACCAGTGTTTATAGATCGGAACTACATTTGACTGGTGGAGGTAAACCTATAAAGTGCTCCTATAATAAAACATATATATATCCCTCATGTTTTTGGAAAGGGGCATTATTTGTGGGTGGTATTTGTCTATTCGATTTTGGTGTCGTATGTATAATACGTGTATTCACAGGTTTTCATGGATTACTGATGAACATGTTCCAACTTTCGGATCTGTGCATACACTTTGTGAGCAACTGTCAATGAAACAGTGTATCCTTGACCTGCTTAGTTAACAAACTCTTTTGATTGTCTTATGACGCCATCTTTTCCGGTGATTTTTCGAAAGCTACTTTTTCTAAACGATAAATTACACTGATGTCAGTCCAATAGCCAATCCTGAAATTTAACCGAGACCAATCTTTTCTATGGAGGACCAGTGGTATGCGTCTACCACTTCCAAAAACTCTTTTTTTTTTTTCTTTTTTTTTCTACATGCAATTATTTGCGTTTTAGAGGCATGTCTCAGTAGTATTACTGGTTTTCAGCAAGACATTTTTGTCAATGATCGATTATTTATCGATATCGAAGTTGTTTATATGTAAAGTATGTAAAGTATGTACATTCCTCAAATTTTACGGAGGCAACTGTCGTGTGGCTCAGCGTAGCCACGGTCCTGGTTGCATTATCCATGACACCTGTGGTGTGGCTCAGCGTAGCCACGGTCCTGGTTGCATTATCCATGACAACTGTGGTGTGTCTCGCTACGGCCCTGGTTGCAGTATCCATGACACCTGTGGTGTGCCTCGCTACGGTCCTGGTTGCATTATACATACTTGAGTTTAAGTAGCAGCATATCAATAATAAGTCATATTTTAATATTGATGTCGATGGGGGAAAGTAATTGGTGGTGTCATTCCTAAAGTGGGAGATACGCGCAATTATTCGGACTCACCCAGGTTCGTACCTAGGGACACTTTCCCTGCAAATATTTGTAAAATAAGCTCAGAAATATAATCTACGTAGTGTTTTAATTTTGTCTGTAAAAGTCGTAATTACACTTGTGTCGGTCTTAAAACGTTGTGTTTGTGCATCCGTTTGAATCGAACTACCTCGTTGTTTGTATGAACATGTATGTTTGCATGTTTCTCAAAATGTTTTCAAGAATTAAACTGCGTACTTACACGTTCGGCAAGGATGAAACCACTAAAACCTTCCCCTACCCACTACAATAATATTACTGTGGAAAAAACATGTATATTTGTGTAACAGGTGAAACTATGTACCCTATCATAGAAACTCGGTATACACTACAACATGTATAATTAGGTATGATACCACCAATTGTTAGGGATTTGGTGAAAAAACAAACAATGTTTGGCGTGAAAAATAAATCCGCATATTCAGGGTCCTGCTTGTAACTAAAATGCATATCTTATTAATGTCTACTGACTGTGTTATTTTTTTAACACATTTGATTGGTTGTACTGACTATTTCGATCGTGCAAAATGTAAAGCCATATCTCCGACATGTGTCGATTTAGTTGTTCTTGCTGTTTACGTGTCCATATTTCGGCAAAGAATCGTTGATTTGCTAAAAGTATGTATTTTGGACACGTTACGAAATTGATAACGCAAAATCCTCAGTTTAGAAACATCGGAACAAGTAGAGTTCTCTTATCCCTAGGGTTACCACCAACAGTCGCATATACATATATATTTGATACTAAGATAGGAACGTAACTGTGTGTAGGTAAGGTTAAACAGCCCAATAGAGCTTGTTTATATACTGAATTGTAAATAAATAGTACTTCGGCAATTTGGACTGACTTGAATTGATTTGCCCCACCACGCCCACTCCCCCTTCACACATACACACCTCAATACTTTGTATGTTAAGTTTTTCTTTACCCTCGCCCTATGGCACTAGGCCTTTTGGCGAGCTTTTCAAAAGAAGATTAGGCAGTGGAGTCCGGTCCAGTAGTAAATGCCACATCCCTCGTCCATAGAAGTTTACTGTAGAACTGCAGCAGTAGAGTTGATAGTGAAGAGATCCAACGTAGATAGTCTGTAGAAGATTATATTCTCGAAGAAGATTAATTGTAGAAATTGAAGATTTCGACCAATGGGATGACTGCAAAGATGGTAAGTAGGTCAATCCCATTTCCGGCTCGGAAGATGATTAATAGCTCTCCGCCAATCAGAAGGCTGCACGCGTCTGTTGAGGTATCACATGTAGGTTAATCCAGCTGTTCCGCACTGTTGGTATTGGCTCCTCCTAAATCAGAGAGTATCCTGCAGGATTAATCCAACTTCGGTATCCATGGTGGGTTATGGAAGAGTAGTCGTCGTGACCAGGGGCATCTCGCTGGTACAACGTCATTTTCCAGTAGAAGTTTCCAATCGTCCGTCTTAAGGGCCACGTTAAAAACAGGCTAAAAAGATATTTACAGCATTTGAGGTATTTTCAAACCTCCACGTGGTTTCACACTGTGATAACACAGTATGGTGTGGACGATTCCAGACAGCGGCACGCCTAGCGGAGTCACCTTGTCCCAGACGGCCGCAAGACGTCCTGCCTGTTCGATGGTCTGAACTCAATACTTTTTAAAATTATGTGTTTATATACACCTCCACCAAACAAAATACAAACAAAAAACAAACAAAACAAAATCTAATTGTCAGAGAGCAAACACTAACCAATGTTTGACAAGCAAACAACAAAGCAAGCGGTTATGCAGACGTGCGATACAAAATGCCCAAATTCGTGTAGTTGGGTCAGATTGTGATCGATTAAATGTGTATTGAAGCCTTTATTCCAAAAAGAGCTAGCAAATAATCCAAATCAGCCATTTTTAGATTTCGGGCATCGACAAGGATGTGTAAGAAATCCTTTCTGCCATATACAATTTATGTGAAAAAATATCTCGCATAAAACACGGAGATGCTCTTTTATTTAATTAGGCTTAACCTATATGGTGTAAATTTCCCAACGATTGATATAGATATTTGACACACATCTGTGATTTTCTTGACAAACCTTTTTTAATTGGATGAAGAGTTATCGCCAAATGTGCATGGTAATACAGGAGTGCAACAAGGCAGTGTGAACATAGTTACGTTTTTTTTTTTAGAACCCTACACCAAATCAGGTTTTACATAGTTTAGCTGACATCAGTGTACATGCACCACTGATAACTTCTGTGAAGTTTCAGAGTGATTACTCAAATTGTCACCAAGATATGACAGCTTTGAAGATGTCACATGAATATTGGCCTATACAGAAGAGCAATATTAAAATGAAATCTCCTTGCTTCAAGTCAGATGATATCACAGGAAATCAACTACTACAATGGTCTTATTTAAGAAATAGAACATCATTTACGTGAATTATTATGTAATATATCACGATTTGGAGTTCAATTGTCAAAATACCATAAATTATTGTTTACAATTGAACGACAAACCGTGATATATTACAAGATACAATGTAATTCAACTTAAACGATGTTCTATTTCTATTCTAATACCCCTAAAATGTGAAAATAACGCACATATCTGAAATCGTTCGCATTGCTTTGCTTACTCTCCTAACGTTGCATATCTTTCGCATTGCCTTGCTTATTCTCCTAACGTTGCAAACGTAACAGTGATATATCGTTGAATATATTTTAAACTCCGCTATATAGTGCGGGTGTATTAGAATTGTTGTTTATGTTTATTTAAATCGAAATATATATTTACAATTCACGCATTGCAATAACTGTGAAAAGCGAGAATAATGTTTTATTTGATCACGTAGACATTTTTGAACAGGTAAATTAATCCACAGGTAAATGTATTTATCAATGATCTGGCAATAGGTGTGCAGCTATACAATTCAGATTTACCTCATTTCTCCGTGCAGTCACGCAGTGGTAAAAGTAGTATCTACGTCATGCAAATAATACTTATTTTTACATACATCTTAGTAGCGGTTTTAAATGTATGTTTCTCTCCGGGATATCAAGAATATTCATATGATGTTTAAGAGTTAAATGTGTTAAGTGAGAATACTACAAAAATGGTGGCCATTCATTGACCTTTATAGATGATAATACGTAGTGTTGTACAAGGTGTAATTCCTTTATTACTGGGTCATTCCGTAGATGTTGGAAACCTGTATAAAACAAAGTGAATATTGAATATTGAATGTTGTTTAATGGCTTATCAACACAGTATAGGTTATTTAGAGCCGCCCCAGAGAGAGGGGAAGGATACATAGGAAGCCGGGAACCGTGCCTTATTCTTATTATCAAATAGCTTCCTATGGTTATTTAACGTGCTCGGAGGATAGACACGGTACCGCCCGGTTTACGTTCCCATCCGACGGACGAGGCTAAGGGAAACTCATGCGCCAGAACACACCGACGAAACTCAGTGGCACCACAAAGGATTGAACCCGGGGCCTCCGGTTACAAATTCGCCGCACTACCGACTGCGACACGCCAGCCCTTCAAATCCGCCGCACTACCGACTGCGCCACGCCAGCCCTTCAAGTGAATATGCACCTATATTGTGTTGTAGAGGTTGAAAAGGACTTTAGTCTAAGAAATAATATATACGTGGTTATTGTTTGGACCTTACATTACTTTAAACATGTTATCTGGGAAGGCATCATCAACCGAAAAAAAGAAAGGAAAATTCAAGTGACATAAGTCACACAAGACATTACTAAATATATCAGACCACACAAAGATTTATTGCATGAAAAGACGGATGGCAAAAACAACAACAATGTTTGGCGTGAAAAGAAAATCCGCATATTCAGGGTCCTGCTTGTAACTAAAATGCATATCTTAATAATGTATAATGACTGTTATTTTGTTAACACATTTGATTGGTTGTACTGACTATTTCGATCGTGCAAACAGTAAAACCATATCTCCGACATGTGTCGATTTAGTTGTTCTTGCTGTTCACTTGTCCATATGTCGGCAAAGAATCGTTGATTTGCTAAAAGTATGTATTTTGGACACGTTACGAAATTGATAACGCAAAATCCTCAGTTTAGAAACATCGGAACAAGTAGAGTTCTCTTTTTGGTTTACAACCACCAGTCGCATATACACATATATTTGATACTAAGATAGGAACGTAAATGTGTGTAGGTAAATAGAGCTTGTCTATATACTGAATTGTAAATAAATAGTCCTTCGGCAATTTGGACTGACTTGAATTGATTTGTACGTATAGAAACGGAGAGCAATAACATTCAATAACAAGTATGCGAGTGGAGAGACATACTAAGTTGTGCCGCTCCACGCCCACTCCCCCTTCACACATACACACCTCAATACTTTTTAAAATTACATGTTTACATACACCTCCACCAAACAAAATACAAACAAAAAGCAAACAAAACAAAATATAATTGTCACAGAGCAAACACTAACCAATGTATGACAATCAAACAACAAAGCAAGCGGTTATGCAGACGTGCGATACAAAATGCCCAAATTCGTGTAGTTGGGTCAGATTGTGATCGATTAAATGTGTATTGAAGCCTTTATTCCAAAAAGAGCTAGCAAATAATCCAAAGCAGCCATTTTCAGATTTTGGACATCGACAAGAAATCCTTTCTGCCGTCGGCAATTTATGTGAAAAATATCTCACACATAGAACACGGAGATGCTCTTTTATTTAATCAGGCTTTACAAATATGGTGTGAATTTCCCAACGATTGATAAAGATATTTGACACACATCTGTGGTTTTGTTGACAAACCTTTCTTAATTTGATGAATAGTTATCGCCAAAAGCGCATGGTAATACAGGAGTGCAACAAGGCAGTGTGAACATAGTTACGTGTTTTTTTTTAGAACCCTACACCAAATCAGGTTTTACATAGTTTAGGTGACATCAGTGTACATGCACCACTGATAACTTCTGTGAAGTTTCAGAGTGATTACTCAAATTGTCACCAAGATATGATAGCTTTAAAGATGTCACATGCATATATAGAGGATATTTGTTCGTTTGGAGTGAATATAGGATTTATTTGCATCGAGAAGTGAGAAAACTTATTTTTTCACGAGAGCTTTAAATAGCACGAGCAGGGGCGTAGCTTGGCCTTTTTGACGGCATAGGCCCGCAGTTAAAGATAGTATGCTAGGGGGGTCTGGGGACAAATGCTCCCCCCACACCCCGCCACCCCCCCCCCCCCCCCCCACACCCCCAATTTGTTTTATGTTAGAATGCATTAGGTGCGTGCTGACGTATATTTTAGACTTTAAGAAGGGCAAAGATAACTAAACAAATATATATGAAAATAATAGTTTGTGGTTACTACGCCGCCTATACAGCCCCCACGCCCCCACCCCCCGATTTTTATTGCATTTTTTGAATTTTTGAATTTTTCAATTTCTGAAAATTAGGCGTAGGCCCGGGCCTACAGGGCCTATGCAGAGCTACGCCAATGACGAGTGAACATATTTGAGTTTTCGAGATGAAAATAAATGCTATATTCACTACACAATAACACATATTTTATTTATTATATACTCACATCCTGGAAATTTATGCAGACAAAATACAATGCAGCAAAACAATGACGTCAATAACGTCAACAACGTAAACAACGTCAACAGTTGCGTGACGTCACTTTTGAGTGAAAATGTACCTGTGAAATATAAACAATGAAAATATAACGTTTTATAATATGAAAAAGGCACAGCCTAAATGGGGATTTATCCAGTTTGAGTAACTAACTTAAGGTTTGGTTTGGCACGTTTTGACATTTTCAAGTTTAAGAATATATATAAAACTTGGAGAAAATTTAGTGGAGTGTCGTAACCAATGTTTGTTTAAACGACTTTTAAACGCATTGAGCGAAGGCGTCGGGAAGTTATCCACAACTCTGTTTCCATGTAGCTCTGCCACTGGGAGTAGAATTTATCCTTTTGATTTAAAAATAAGATTTTTTTTTTTTTCAATTGTGGGGTTGGCTTGGAAAGGACGTCGTGCTGAGATTTGTATTGCATTGATACTTAAAGTGTCTTTGGTACTAGACGTCTTTGAAGATGACATTTTAACTCCAAAATGTCACTAAAAAAAAGAAAAATAGAGTCACTGAACATTTTCACCATTTTTTTTCATTACATTAAATTTATTGAAAAACAAAGATTACTTTTCGATTACCTATATACATACACATCTTTGAAAACATACACAAACAATTGTAATCCTCATTCGTCTTTTTACTTTAAAAAAACTGTTAAAGGCATATATATATATGGACCGTATCCCACCTTTTTCTTTACAAAAAAAAAAGATTCGATATATAAAAAACGTATGTTGTAATGCTCACTTTTGTTAAAACTTATATATGACAAGATCCTATGACATTTCTTTCAAAAACAAGTAAATATATATAGATCTAGGTACTAATTATTTTTTTATTATAATTTCTATAAATTACACATATTTTGGAGTTACATGTAGTTTGACATTTTCGCTGTAAAAATACTGTACACACAATTTTGCTGACATGGAGATCGAATATAAAATATCAAACTGTATAATTGAGGATATTTCACTCATCTTCCTTTTTATGTAAAAAAAAAAGGACAGAGATTCACATTCACGTGTTGTGGGATGAAAATTGAAATAAAAATTCCTGATTTCGGAATCAATCGAGATGTGCGAAGGTGCATGATACAATTGTCAGATTATTAACGATGTCGCAACATACAAAGTGAACTAAGTAATGCCTATTAACAGTGTTAACATTGATAACAGACAAAAGGAAAATCCCAAGGTTTTATGGTTAGGAGTTTTCCTTTTTCTTTTTTTTTATAGTTTATTGTGTACGAAACAACAATTCTATAACCTACGTCTAGTTTATAATTATCTCCAATAAGTATATGCGCATGATCTGGGAAAGATTGGTTGACGTCATACAGTGATGCATTAGATAGAATGTCTAAGAACACGCTGGGATTTTGTTAAGTACGTTAGTACTTTGAATTATTGCAGCTTTCGATGTTCCTAATTCTAAAATATGCCAACTTAATAATTTCGGCATCATATTTTACTAGCACCACAAACATCACCACAAATGCTTTCGCAAAAGACGTTTTTGAAATATTTAATGTTAACCCTTTAATGTTCCGATTAATCGATTGTTTTAAACCTATCATCGGTTTGTTAAGCATCCGATTATGTAAACGTGCACTTTAATTAACATTCAAAATAGAAATAAACATAATTATCCGGGAGACAACTCTTGTAAAAATGATACACAAATAAACACATTTATATCAGTTATAATAAAATACAGACTTTCATGGCATCAAAACTCAGATTAGCATACACATGCTATACTTCCTATACGGGTAAGTATTATCGAGGTAATTTAAAAATATCCATATTTCATTTCATGCAAAAATATATTTAAAGCATAATTCTGCATCTTGATCGCGGGAAGTAGGTAACTAGTAGATTTAAACAATATAGAAGATAAGCACACATATAGAATGTATGCATGCTAAACTGTTCATGACTCAAACCCGTGGTCCAAAGCACACAATTATAATGTGACATAAAAAAATAGTGGTTGTAATTTATTCGATAAATCTGAATTAAAACACTGTGCGTTTGTTTTCATTACAAAATGTTACGTTTAACTGAAACAAATAATAATATATTATTAAACTTATTTGCCAGGTGTGCATGTGAAAAGCCTTATCATAAAAGTGTTTCGGTTGTAATATGTATTTCTAAACTAATTTTCTAATTATAAACTGCGTTTTAAATTCTTATTAGTTAAAAAAAAAAGTAATACATGTATTGTCAAAATTATTCATGGAAATGCTGGAAACTGAAGCCATTAGGGTTTTGTTCTCGGTTTATCGTGACTAATCTAAATCAAAGACCAAGATTCACTTTAGAAGATTCCTTCCATTAATTTTCTTTTCTTTTTCATTTTATTACTTAAAAAAAATATAATTACAAAATAATAAAATAGTTGCAGATTCGAACTCGGATCTCCTGCGTGACAGGCGGCCGTGCTTACCACTCCGCCACTGTCACAATTTAATGACGACATCATTAACTAGTATATATTTAAATGTGCGTTAGTCTGTTTCCGCGTCTCGTGATACTTAGCAAGACCTGAGTAGTAGAGTAAATACAAGACTTGAGTAGTAGAGTAAATAGAGTTTTTTTAGACCCAAATCAATTAAAATTGTTCTGTTTAGTCGTATTTATCGATTATTAGTAACTGGCGAGACTACTGGCCAGTATTGATTTATCCTCTCTAATTGCGGAAAATAACGAAGAGTTCCGATGTCTTTGATCGTACATAGTCGGCCAATTCCGTCATTCTTCGCTTATGGCGAGATGTCGCGAATGGCGACCAGACAAGGGACATCGCCGAAGAGGCCCGAAGTGAATTTACCATGCCTATCAGCGGAAGTAGAGACTGGTTTCCCATTCCGTAAGCTGGACTCTCATATACGTGGCCGTAATCGGAAACCAAAGGGATAATTATTTTCAGACGAACAGTATGTGGAGAAAAGTTGATACCGTTAAGGGGATTTTCATCCCTGGCGCTTCGCGCCAGTGATAAATCCCCTAATATGAAAAAGGCACGGCCTAAATGGGGATTTATTCAGTTTGAGTAATAAACATAAAATTTCAAACTATAATTGAAGATACTGCACTAATCGGATCCTCCTTTTATATGTAAACAAATATTGAGATTCATTAGCCTAATAAATTGGCTCCTATGCAGTTTTTTTTAAATTATTCTATGTTCTATGTAACTGTAACTCGCCAATATGAAACAATTGAAAAAAGCACTAAACTTGTATTTTAACACACTTTGAGATTCACGTGCATGTGTTCAGTACGGACCATTCGTACAAACTCTGTCAATTTCAGATAAGTTTAGAATCAATCGAGATGTTGCGAAGGTGCGTGAAAGTAGGTGGAATGGTCAGGTTCTCAAAGATATCCCAACATACTGTTGTTTTGTTTTATCAAATATACACCTTTATCAATGATGTGCCACCGCCCCATCCCCATCCCCACCACCCCATCCACCAACCATACCCCACCCATCACCCCATCATCACCACCACCCGAATATTTTTGTTTTTACTTAATATTTTTTACATATCTCTGCGTTTTGGATTATTTGGATATTAACATTTAAATTTGAACGCAATCATTTACATATAAAACAATTTAGATTAAATTCAGATACATAGATGAAATATCAATAAAAAGAAAACTGAAATGAGGTCACAATAAAAACATTTGCTAGATTCTCATCCCCTCCATCCCCGAGTTGCGTTTCGACCACAAATTTCTTTAAAATGACAGCATTTTTTAATTAAAACTGATAAAATTTCACAGCCTTTTTGCTGATGGTATATACTGGCTATATAATTTATTATTGTTTGAAAAATCCAATAGTGGAGCTGCGTTTTTCTCCAACAGCTCTTTTTTATTATAAACTGCGCATTACGTTCTTACTTAGTGGTGGGAGAAAAAAAGGACCCAATTCTAATAATATATAAATTACATGTATTGTCAACATTATTCGACATTATTCATGGAAATGCTGGAAACTGGAGCCCGATTAAGATTTTTAGTCATTGGTTTACAGTAATCTAAATCAAAAGATCCAAAATACTCCTTGAATTAATATTTAATAGTCCATATTTAATCAAATAGTTTATAATTACTTATTATTGCAGTGAAGAGAAAAAAAAAGAAGAAAAAAAATTTGTTTCGGGACTTGAACTCGGATCTTTATCATCGAAGTCGGGAGAAGTTACCATTAGGCCATGGCATCAAACAAGTGTTGTGATAATTAAATAGTATATATTCTAATATTTTAGGCTGATTCACTCACGCAAGACCTGAATACTGTGAATGATAGCGTCAGTAGTGCTTATTAAACTGCAAAGTCAGTTGAAATTGTTCTATTTAGTCGTATTTATCGATTATTGGTCGATAAGTGGTCACTGTCGAGACAATTGCCCAGTATTGATTCATCCTCTCTAATTGCGGAAAGTAACGAAGAGTTCCGATGTCTTTGATCGTACATAGTCGGCCAATTCCGTCATTCTTCGCTTATGGCGAGATGCTGCGAATGGCACCCAGACAAGGGACATCGCCGAAGAGGTCCGAAGTGAATTTACCATGCCTATCAGCGGAAGTAGAGACTGGTTTCCCATTCCGTAAGCTCGACTCTCATATACTTGGCCGAAATCGGAAACCAAAGGGATAATTTTTTTCAAACGAATAGTATGTGGACAAAAGTTGATACCGTTAAGGGGATTTTCATCCCTGGCGCTTCGCGCCAGTGATAAATCCCCTATTAATAACAAAATCCACTATTTCACTGGAAAGTATATAATAAATGGCCCTATACAGAATAAATGGCCCTCACTACATCATGACCTATTAAATATTTTATTTTTGCAATATGCAAACTTTTTAAGCGGAAGTTAAGGTTTTATTTCATACCCCAGCCAACCCCGTTTTCGCTTTTTGGAGAAGGGGTTGGATGGGGGTATGAACGTTAATACTTGGACAACGTAATGACATTGTAGAAGTCATATATGATGACTAAAAGCGAGATAAGCGTCACAATAAGATATTAAAGTTCATGCTCAGTTTAATGTCCCTTTATAAAGTATATACGCATTAAGTAGGAGAGATGTGCGGGGAATGTGATTCATATTATGTGTGGAAATGTATATAATGGTTCCGGATACAGAAATAACGTGTTAAGGCGGTACAGACAAAATATAATATTCATGAGAATCAATATAATGCGTATTGATGTTATCGTGTACTAGATCTATATTACATCCGTCCGTGTATATATCACACACAGGGGCTCATTAATGAACGTAACGATTACGTTGTTCGGAGTATGGACGAACGAACGCATACACGGATTCATGCACGCATGCGCAAGAGCAGGCCCACCCACCGGCCAGCACTCTCACAAAGGACTAGGTATAATAAGGAGCAAAACTGGCCCCCAATATTGAAAGTTTTAATGCACAAGTTTTGAATATCTAGGTTAGCTACCAATGAACCAAATCATTATTAAAATTCATTACAAGTACGTTTGAAGGCTCTAACTGAGTTTACGAGCCTCACAAACAAGGTATTTCCTTTCAAAAAATGAGATTGTTGTTCATTTTCAGCAGTTTTTAAATCAGTTTTTGGTCTTGGACATACAGAGCGCACCCTTGAGCACCCATTATCAATTTACTTCAACATGCACAACAGATTAAATGTACATATTACATTTTGTATTTTGAATATAATGGGGCCAAAATACTCCCTTATCATACCTTGTCCTTTCCTTTTCCTATATGTTCTTCACACACAATATTTTGACTAATGATCATCCCTATCAAGTAACTGTTTCAACAAAAAGAAATATTTGTTTCAGTGAATTTGCTTTATGTTTATTTCGGTTACGTATATATGACCTTTTAATACGGACAACCTCGTTAATACAAATTACCTCTTCATACATTAGTCCTCTAAATACATAATGTCACTTTATGCAAGTGACCACAACACCAGATTTGACTGTAGTTAAGCTACCTGATAGCTGATAAGTTGCCCCAAGACGTCGATCTTGGCATCGGAATCTAATTTCACAAGGTGAGCCCCATCTGCGTCAGAGTTACTCGAGTTTGTATATTTGTTCCGAGGCGTCTCGAACACCCTTTACAAAACAAAATTGAAATTACATTGAAGTAAGGGTAGGCGGAATACTTTATTGTACAATTGTTATCCTGATCATGTTTCCAAGAATACAGAACGAAGATGATATAGTATAACCATGTTGAAAACAAAATACATTTGTTGTAAATTATATATGTACTTGCCTAACAGTTCTGTCAGTAGTGTCGTCTGCCAGACACGTGAATGTGGGATACTGGACAGCTAAAATGAACATTATTTTTAAACAATTAACCCGATCACTTTGATTTTTTTAATTTATAATCGGCTTAAATACATGTTTAATATCATACATACATATAAACATACCTACATACATCCACCCATCCTTCCATCTATCCATCAATGGGTACATGCTGCACACACACGTGCGCGCGAACACACTCTCACACACACACACACATACACACCTACACACACACACACACACACACACAAACATGCATACATACAGTGCATTTATAATGTTCTTTTCATAAACATAAAACAACATTTATTTCATTCAATTTCGAGCTAAATTATATGATATATCTCTTTTCGAAATGGTCGTAAATAATACCAGTACAAATCTGTGTGGAATACCAGTACAAATCCGTGTGTGTTGCAGCAACAGTTGGGAAAATATATTTTTCATAAAAGGGACTTTATGTACAAAGAACAATCATTACTTTTCTAAAACACAAGTCAAACAGGTGCAATGGTTCTTAAGAAATAGAAATAGAGTGTTTTACACATTTCATTTTTTCTCTACATAAACCAGATGGGACCCCCGGGACGGGACCATTTTTCCCAGGAACCATATGTGGGCACTCTTCATGAACTAGGGTTTACTGATCATTTCTGAAAAGGAACTGTCAAACTATCTCAAATGGTTTTTGACAACAGTTTATTAGATTTCTCTATTTATCCGTATATTCAATATGTGGACTTTCGGAAAGTATCCATTTTGTTTTACCACGGGAGTTTTTATTGACCAAACAAGATTGTCAAGGATAGAAATATTTTTGTCATCATCAAGTTCATACATTCTTTCTTGAACTTTTACAAAACACTGCATGTTTAGTGGTTGACCAATTTGCAGCCGCAATGCTTTCTTCTTTGATTGTGTGATGACCAGGCAAACTGTGGACCATATGACGAAGTCTACATCAATCCTAAAAGTGACGGTAACATTTAATGTTTGTCTTTTATCTTCCTGTCTGGTCCTTTATGGGTTATTCTCTTGTTTCTATGTTTTTTTCCAAGTCATTGAGTACATGCATTGTGGTTTTCTAAGCATTTGTTTCTTGTATTCATATATACATGATACTCTTTGTGTTATACGTATATGCCTAATATTGTTGCCTAGTTTGTTAAAGGTTTTATCCTGGCGGTGATTTCTTTATTTACACTGTCCCTTTTAATCGGGATGTTATACGTATATGCCTGTTAGTGTTGCCTATTTGTTAAAGGTTTTATCCTGGCGGTGATTTCCTTATTTACACTGTCCCGTTTAATCGGGACGTAATACGTATATGCTTATTATTGTTGCCTAGTTTGTTAAAGGTTTTATCCTGGCGGTGATTTCTTTAATTACACTGTTCCGTTTAATCGGGATGTAATACGTATATGCCTATTAGTGTTGCCTAGTTTGTTAAAGGTTTTATCCTGGCGGTGATTTCTTTATTTATACTGTCCCGTTTAATGGGGATGTAATACGTATATGCATATTATTGTTGCCTATTTGTTAAAGGTTTTATCCTGGCGGTGATTTCTTTAATTACACTGTCCCGTTTAATCGGGATGTAATACGTATATGCCTATTATTGTTGCCTAGTTTGTTAAAGGTTTTATCCTGACGGTGATTTCTTTATGTACACTGTCCCGTTTAATCGGGATGTAATACGTATATGCCTATTATTATTGCCTAGTTTGTTAAAGGTTTTATCCTGGCGGTGATTTCTTTATTTACACTGTCCCGTTTAATCGGGATGTAATACGTATATGCCTATTATTGTTGCCTATTTGTTAAAGGTTTTATCCTGGCGGTGATTTCTTTAATTACACTGTCCCGTTTAATCGGGATGTAATACGTATATGCCTATTATTGTTGCCTAGTTTGTTAAAGGTTTTATCCTGGCGGTGATTTCTTTATTTAAACTGTTCCATTTAATCGGGATGAGGTCAAGTAAAGGTGACGTTTGGTGTACCCTAGAACCTAGTGGCCCTTTAGCCGCTGACCATTTCAAAAGGGTGATCCTATACATACTATAGCTATAAAAATCGAACAGGCAAATAGCATGCAAGGACGACAGTCAACCACAAACACACACAGAAACAAAGAACAGCTTTAAAGATGAATAAAATGACAAATAAGAAATCACAAACCCAAAAAGGTTGACAATAGGGCAACCGCCTTGGAACGGTCATTGACAAAAAAGGCCCCTGGGGGTTTATCTAGGGTGCACCAAACCGCACACTTACCCTACTGTCATCCCACTAAAACGGGACAGTGTAAATAAAGAAATCCCCGCCATGTACTATTCTTTCATTTCACAGCGCTGTTGGTTTAGCCATGAACTAACACATCACATAAATTGGTATCCCTTCTAGAAGCAACGATATGTGGCTCTTTGAAACCTGCCTCATTTTCTCCAATTCATGCAATAAGCTTGGATGTTCGCGAACTATATTATATACGTCCGGCAGCAGTTTGGAATATGTCGGTATTAAAGGAACCCTTTTTGTTTTTTCTTATAAGTAAGTAATATTTTTTTCTTATAAGTAAGTACCCTCTCTTGCGTAATTGTGATTTTTCGATTTTGCCAATATCTCATAAATTATATGCCCCCTCTTATTCGCAAATTCGTTTCAATCAGTCCATACGCTAGCCCCCTCTTTGTGCTTGGTGGATGGGATGACGAAGATATAGTTGCTTAGCTTCACTAAAGTATCCAAACATTTGATTTTTTTTTTTGTCATATCGAAGTTCGATTTTAATATTGTTGTGAATGCTGCATGATCGTTTCTAATTATTCTGTACTTCCTCCCCAGATACCATCCAAAACCGTCATCGATGAACCTCTTATGGAAAAACGGAATTGTATCTAGGTTCATAACTTCCTCATCCCGCATTCTCATATACGCACAAGCAACGTTTATGCCAAGTCTTGAACCTATGGCCACAACTTCCTTTTGGATGAAATTATTGTCACCAAATATAAAGGTATTGTTGTCTAGTACTGTCTCAATCATTTTCATCCCACTATCTTGTTGAAGAAGAATGACATAATTACTAACTTGAAAAAAGGCACGTTAAATATATCAAACGCAAACAAATGATGCTTTCTAATAACTTGTTCACAACAAGGACACAGTTATTAGACCGCAAGAGGATCTGGTATTGTTGTGGTGGACACACATTCATACATAAAAAACAATCGCTAGAGATAGAGATGACAGAAAATAAGTCCTATAAGAATACGGAGGGAGACATTACTCAGGAGTTGACCAAAAATGTAAAGAAGTTGGTTGACAAAATGTATCGTGATTGAGCTTCCAAAGAGATGAAACAAATTTGGTAACTAGATATATACAAGCAGGCACATTAAAGGGCAATCCAAAATTAAACAAGAAGAATGCATCGTATCGCATTATAGTAAGCGGTATTATCACCCTACAGAAACAATGCCGAGGTTGCTGAATATGAAATAAACGAATTTGTGGAGGCTTCACCAAGCCATTTTACAACCGACCTCTTGAACAGTCTCAATCAAACCGAGACTGCAATATTTCGTATGTGTCGTGCTCGGCCGTTTCCAAAGGTCCATTATCATACTCTTTTCTTAAACAAATTGAAGGAGGTTCATCAACCACTCCCAAAAGAGTGTATTCTGTCCTGTTTAATGTGGTTTAATTATATCCATCAATACCGCGTGAAGACGACCTGGACGCGTGTAAATAAGCTCTTTCTATGAGATCAGACCCTCTTATAGAACAAGATGGTGTGCTGAAAATGTTTGAGACATTACTAGACAACACTTCTTTAGTTTTGGTAACAATAATTTCACCCAAAAGGAGGGTGTCGCCATAGGTTCAAGACTTGGCAAACACTTTGCTTGTGCGTATATGAAAAAGTGGGATGATGAACTTATGAACCTAGATAAAATGCCGTGGTTCTATAAGATGTTCATCGATGATGGTTTTGGAATCTAGCCGGAAATACAGAAGAATTAGAAAAGTTCAGAGCTCACGCAAACATCATTCGCAACAATATTAAAATCGAACTTCGACTTAACAAAAAAACAAATCGAACTCTTTGATACTTTAGTAAAGCTTGATGATGGCCCTGTGTACACAAACCTCTGTGTCAAACCAACAGACATGATTAAGTGTGAGAGATGTAACGTTGTAGTTTACGTCGGTGAAACAGAGAGGGAATTGAAGGAAAGGATGACGGAACATTTAAGGGACGTACGTTTGAAAAAAGGAAAACAACGATTAATCATCAGTTTGACGACGGACGACACCCTAAATGACCTATCGTTTGAAGTTTTGCAGAAACTGTTTATGGGGGGTAAGATAGAGAGACAAATGAATGAAGCTGTGTGTATTACAAAACTATGCACCGCCAGACCAAATGGCTGTGACGTAAAGGGTAATTTGGTGTCTGCTGTTATACGACAGTGTTAACTTTTACGTGATAGCTCTAAATGACGTGATGGCGCTATAACGTTCATTTACGGAAGTGACTCGTCAATCAAAGCGACATTGTTTTCATTTCCGTTGAACATTTGTGTTTAATCGACGCTGTCAAGATGTAGTCATATCTTCTTTGTAGATTTTCTTGATAAAGGCCTAAGGCCGAAATATTGAAAAAACTGAGACTATTTTATTAATGTATTAATCAATTCCCTATGAAATACAAATGAAACACGGAGTATGTCATATTAGCTTGATACTTGATATTTTTGGATATTAGGTAGAAATATGATATAAACTTTAAGTATATAAGAGAGATTTGTGGATATTTGGTTCAACAGTATGATTTCTGGAAGTTAGTTATAAAAGTCAGACTACAAGCGTAGTATTTGTGGATTTTATGTGTACAATTGTGATTAGGAAGTTAGATTTGTGGATAATAGGTAGATGTGTTATTATTAGGTAGACACGTGAGATTAAAATGAGGTTTGAGATTACAAAAAAAAAGAGGTTTGTAGATATTGGGTAGGAAAATGAAATGTGTAAATAATAGGTAGAAAAGAGAGCTTCATGGAAAGAAGGTAAATAATGGAGATGTGCAGATATTTGGTAGAACAGTATAAATTAATTAGCAACAGGTAGAAAAAAATTGAAATGTGTGGACATTAAACATTAAGCTCCATCACGATACATTTTGTTGACCAACTTCTTTACATTTTGGTCGACTCCTGAGTCATGTCTCTACTTGATCCCTAACATTAAGGTGACACAATGCAGATCGTCTATGCTTAAATGTGGAAACGCTTCTACTTAATCGCTAACATTTATCATGCACAGGCTTCTAGTTGATCGAAACATGTACAAGATACAGACTTTAATTGCTTACAATTACATACACGTTTAGCTGATCGCGAACATTTACAAAATTCATAATTTATCTGATTAAAGTTGGATATATTTCTACTGGATCGCGAACATCTGTTTGGATTAATTGTAGATACACTGCCATACTACTTGATTGCGAACATTTAAAACATGTACTGAGCGTGAACACTATCTTTTGAATCAGATCAAAGTAAATAAGACGTAGAATAGCTACCCTCCATTAGTATTTGGGTTAAAACTTATTTTTCAGTTCGATCAAATGCCACTTTTAAGGAACCAAGTATACATGTACTCGGTACGCATTACTAGTGTACTCGAACCCGAAATAAACTCACGACTGTATTTTAAATAATATGCAAATGTTCGACACTCTGATGTCTAGCTTAACATAGAGCCGCTGTATTCCATTCCAAAATGTTCAAGTCATGTCATGGTCCGTTTTCATTAGCTTTATTGTTATATTTGACATTTATAATGTATGTTTATATACATTTAGAAGTTTCTTGTTGCCCAAACGTTTGCATTTATATATTGGCTATATTATATTTGTAACACTGCAGTTGTTAATGGTGTTGCTATAGCGGTTATAGCACAATCAAGCATGGTATAATGGCCAGCAGAAACCACATAGCATGTTCGGCAGCACCGTTCGTAGATTTCATGTCTTCGTCAATAAAGGCAAGTACTCTGACTGGTGCCCCGCTCGAACCACGCACCTTCATGGCGCACAGCATGACGGTGGTGCCGTTGGCTGGCAATGTATTCAAGCAGAGGCAGGTTGTTGTTCTGAAGGTATACGTGACATGGGTAATCCGGACTCTGACCAATGTCCACGGACGGGGTATCCACACCAACCAACAACACCTGCAATTCGAATGAAATTAATCAGCAGCATGTACAAAGCTAACGATTTTAAATCAACACCATTTATGTTGGGTTGAGTTGCTTTGGGTTGGGGATATGTGATGGTTTGTACAATGGTCATGCTTTATTTTGGAATCTGTATTAGTTGTACATCTTTTTCACGACTACAGGCATACATGCTTCTATGACCTAAGTTTAAGCTTTTAACGGTTATGCTGCATAATATAAACCGGTTATCTTTTCTATAGTGCATAACCTGCGTACTGAAGTCCAAACATAAAAAAGTGCATCGCATATGCACGTTGCATCGCATATGCACGTCGCACGACGGAGCATATCAAAAATCGTCTCAAGTTCGTAGACGTGTATTTTATGCAGTATGAGATGTGCATATTTGTAAAAAAACACTGTGTCAGGAAGTTTTGCGTAGCAGTTTGCTGTTTATATATTATTTTAAAGAATGTTACATAATAAAAGAAAACCGGATGTACCATGTAAACGGTTCATAAACGCCAGTTTAATATATTTAATGTAATTAAACCTTAAGAACCTTAAGAGCAAAATGTGTGTTTGATGAGAATCAAACACACATTGAGAATCAAACACACATTTTTCTCTTAAGGTTTAATTACACTAAATCAGCAGGATGTGTTTGACCAGTGCTTTCAAAATAGTTCTGTATTAAAGAGTGCTAATCTTTTTTTCTTTAAAAATATTTTTTTAGTGCAGTTTCCTGTTATTTTTTGTCTGTAACTGTATTCTGGACATGTTGTTGACAGTTTTTGATATAAATTTCAGAAGTGAAAGTAGACCAGGTATAAAATTGCAAGGGGTGAAACTAACGTTGATCTTTGACCTGGTGTTAGTATACAGCTGACGAAATGTTTCTTAGAAGATATTCAACCCCCTATTTCCTAGCTGATGTTTAATAGCGGACACTTTACTATGAGAGGGGCATGGAGACTCATTTACGTCATTATAACCTTAACATTAATCGTGGTGTCTTAATATAGGGTTGACTATATTACAAAACGGGAACGCATTTCTTCTTAAAGATTTATACAATAATCCAAGGACAAATATTTATTTTATGAGATTGCCGTGCATGGAAACTTAGGTCCTCTCACCACCTGTCTGGATCAATGAGCTATTACCCTCATTTTGTCTTGTGTAAATAGAGATGGTCAGAGCGTTTCCATATATTAAAGGCAATCTCGTTTTTTCTGCTTTTCTGTCTATATATTTCACGATGGAAACAACATTTACTAGATCGGCGTGTTAACCTTATTCTTGGTGAATTTCATGCACGGACACGTGGTAATAACGATGTATGCAATTGAAATACGGAGGCAGACATTGAGTGATTTTCAGAAAATTCGCCGAAAAATGCGACCTACGTAGGTTATAAAGAGTTGAAAATACGGCTATCGCCTTGGACAGTCAGTAGCAAAAAATGCCACTGGGGGTTTAATCCAGGTTCATGGGTGCACCAAACCTCACCACTTACCCTATTGTAATCCCAATAAACGGGACAGTATATATAAAGCTATACCCGCCAGGTTATAAACTCTAACAAACAAGGCAGCATTAATAGGCATTTTAAGTAAAACACATCAATGATCATTTATATATAATATAAAAAAAAAAACGGGTAGAAAGCCACAAAGTAAGTACTAAGTGACTTGACAAAAGCCTCTTAAAGATTAAAGACAATCATCAAACGCTACCGTCCAATAGGGATTTAGGTAGACGTCATCCTACGGTCCACGATCTGTCCGGTCATCGCATAATCAACGAGGAAAGCATAGCGGCGAACTGTCAATGGGTCAACCACTAAACATGCAGTGTGTTGCAAGATGATAGGGTCATAATCTGTTTTGATAAACTTAATAAGTTTGATAGATTGTATGAAAGTAATTATGACCAAGGATCTCACAAAGTTTGTAAACCACATCACCATAAAAGTCAAATTGTGAAAGTCCTTGTCGTAGACAGGTTTTTAAATTACTTTTATATTAAAAAATACACAAGGGTTGCGTTAATAACATTTTGCAAAGGTTCCTTCTTCGACAAGCGTAACATACTGTAACATAGTTAAATCAGTAAACCATACAGGACATGTGGATAAAAAGACTAGTGTATCAGTGTATTTTGCTATCTAATTTATTAGACTAGGCAGGCAAAACAACATAGAATAACTCCGCGGAGCTTCTCCATTCTTAGTTTTCTAAGCCTCGACTAATAAATATAAAAAGATCGGACAGGGAAAGTAGCATTCAAGCAGGACAGTCAATCACAAAACACAGAAACAAACACGCAAACAGACAAACAAAAAAGTCAAAAGTAATCATAAATGCAAACGACATCACAAACACAAAAGGGTTGACAATAGGGATACCGCCTTGGAACATGCTTGCTACCGTTCACACCGTCTAGCCATACATTAAAGCAAACAATGTTAACAAATATGCATATAACCAGGAAGTCAAAAAGATTAAATGAAAAAGCAGACAACATAGTAGAAGGATGATTAAACGATATTCAGTACCTTTAAAGACTGGAGTAATGGAACTACTTATTCGAAATTAAAGTAAGAAAACAAAAATATTTGAGAATGTACTCCAAATATGTGCATATAATATCTATATAAAAAATATGGAGCTCAGTGATAACCAAAGATCAAAATAAATAACAGATCTGAATGCAATCACGGGGCGGTAGTGCAGCCGTATGGTGAAATAAAAGTGGGTTTTATGGTAAAAGCATCAAACTTGGCATATGTGTAGGACAGGGCATATTGACAATTTTCAAAATGGCCACCAAAACCAAATGGCCACCATGTTTTCAGACTAAAAGTTATAGTTTTACTATTGGTGCATACATGTATAGCTTTTTCTCTTATTTAAATCTAACTTGCACTAAAATATTAATATTATCATGAAATATAAGTAAGATATCCATCAAACACTTTTGTGTGTATGCAGAGTTGCTGCACTTGTGTATAATTTCGCCACTTCCAAACAGTAGACAACATGCTATTTTTTGTTTCTGTAAACAGTAACCACTGTTCAAGTACAAGGACAATTTTGATTTGGAGTTTAATACTTACTGCTCTTGAGATTACATGTTTAATAATCCCAAATACTAAAAGTTACAGTTGCACATTTGAGTTTTGTCAGCTTTCGCGAAGGACAAATTATTTGTTGAAGCTATTCACATAAAGCAATATTATATTTAGACCTATGGTGGAATAACTGGAACAAATTAAAAACTCAAAATCTGATTTCATTATATGTCAACATGATACTGGACAAAACTCCTACCTGCTACTGTTCATATACAGAGGCATACAATTACGGTATATTGAATATACCATATTAAACGCTGTATCATGAACAGAAATTCAATTAAAATAGTATGTGATGACATCCATCAAAATATCCGCCATGACACAGTAAAACAAGAAAATCGATAGATCCGATGGATGCTCCCGAAATGTATCCTCAATTTATCACATGGCCTTGTATCACCCAGCAGTTTTCAACGGCAGTCCCATCAGTAGATTTAAATTATGAATGAAGATAGAGTTACGTTCCTCTGCACTTCCTCTCATTGCCCTCTATCATTGTGTAAATTGTCATTGCAGTCCCATCAGTAATTTTGAAGTCAAGCTCTGGACAAATATTCCAAGTATATAAAATTGCAAAGGGCAACAACTCTAATTTGAAGGATGGTAGAGTAACAGTTCTTGCAATCTGCACTTCCTCTTATTGCTCTCTATCATTGTGTGAAGTTTCGTTGTAGTTCCTTTAGAAGTGTTGAAGTTATGCTCCGGACAAGAATTCTTCCAAGTATAAAATTACAAAGGGCAATAACTCTAATTCGAATGATGACACAGTTACGGTTCTTGCACTCTGCACTTTCTCTCATTGCCCTCTATCATTGTGGGAAGTTTTATGCTCCGGACAAAAATTCTAAGTATAAAATTATAGAAAAGGCAATAACTCTTATTTAATCTCGGCATCTGTTACTCAACACACATACACTCACAGAGTCGTAGTTGATTTAACAACATTAACGCTGTATCTCAACAAAATGAGCATACTGCCCATTTTAAAATATGTTTCCGTAATGAAAGCCATCAAAATATCAGAACTGACAGAGTAGAATAATTCCCAGTCGGTGACAGCGGCGGGTCAATGTTGACCATTTAATAGACTTTTCTAAGCCGCCATCTTGATTCTCTGTGATGGAAATCGCCATTCGACAGTGAATACCTAGCCTCCTGTGCAAAGCATTGTGGGAGGCCAGGGAACCAGGCTAAACTTTTTTTAATTTGGGTCACATACAAGCAAAATATATGTGTTCCAATCAACCATATCTCTACTTAACTAATTGATTGTTTTTTATGATCAAACCACTTCCATACAAGCTCACAAAGCCGTAATTCCACCCCACTATTTGCACCAACATTTTGGCCAACAAAATTTTATCACAAAATGAGTATCCTCCCCTGTTGGTTTATGCTATTGATACTGTTTTGATTTAAATGAAATCACATCTTTAGAGCTTATAGACCAGCTGGTAATTTATTCCAGGATGTAATAACACGGTGTGCAAATGAATTTAATCGAATGGATTTTCTTGCTCTTTGTTTTAGCTGGTTTTGACCACTAGCCTAGTATCTGTGGTTTTGATACGAGTGACGAGACGAAGATAGAGGGGCATATATCATGTATCAGACTATAGAATTATGCTGTTTGGGTCACATAAAAGCAAAAGAGTTTGGCAGGAAATGAAAAAGCGAATGGTACATATGACAATTTATATATTATAGAAAATCAACTAATAACGAAGATACTTACTGTTTTATGTTTACCATGTGCAGAAATAAACCGCGGGTGCGTCGTGAGAACCAGACTATGCTTAAAAAACACGTTTCAGGAGACATCATTATATTGATGGGCAATAGGTGGCGACATCTGGTATCATAATATGAGGAACCTGTATTCATGTTAATGCCATCCATCATTCATGTTAATGCCATCCATCTTAGTGCCTAGTGGTTCCATGGCTTCAACTATTAACTTCTATCCAAACAATATTAATGCACATTTTAACAGGGAAATGTCCAATGTGCTCTTATAATTAGTGAAACCATCAGATAACTCTAGTGATAAGTGGCTTACATACTATTTATCCAACACACGTAAGAAATATGTAGAATAACAATACAGGAATTAACTTTATACTATGTCAATTATGGGTTGTAATTTTAGACTAGGACACATAGATATACAAAGTAGGCACATTCATTGAAGAAGTAAGATGAGTGATAACACAACGTAAGGACTTATATCATTAAGCATGTAAACTATATGCATAGGCTTTTGGCGGAAATCCCCCTCCATAGCTTTTGGGTGACTGTGGTCATTGAATGCTACATTTCCTGTTCGACTTTTATACTGTTTTAACATATGGCAACAGCAACCACATGGCAACCACACCAGACTATTATGAACGAGTCTGCTTCATCGGCAACACTTAGAAGGTACATAAATAATGAAAAGGGGATCTCCTGGAAACAAAAAACACAAAGAGAGAGAAAAGTAGCATAATCGGTTTTATTAGGTATGTTCTTGCAAGATATATGTATTAAAAAGTGTAACACCTCTCACACCTGCTATCACCGGCTTAAGCCGTTTTCTATTTTAAAGGGAATACATCAGGCTTTTCAAAGGGATCCAGGTGTCTGACTTCAGATTGACAAATGATGATATTTTCTATTCTAAAGTCTGAGCCTAAACCTAATGAATGAGCCTACAAATTATCTCATATTTGCCGAGAAATTCATTCTGCACAGTAATACGTTCTATCCTAGGTTACGCACCAGGGTTAATTTCAGCATTTTACGTCCGATTCCGTCCTAGCTATATGGTGTATTTAAAGTTTAAACCTTAGCAATACGGATCAAACATCATATTTTGATTGATATAAGTGTTTTATCGTGAAATGAAACATTTTTATAATTTAAGATATTTCTAGAAATATCCTGATGTATACCCTTTAAAGACACAGATATTGAACATTATATGGTTAAATGTGGACACACATTGACTTACTGACGACAGTTTACATTATACAGTCATACTAATCTATTTGATATATATATATCTATATACAGAGTTCCTATGGTTAAATGTGGAAGACACACTTATACTTGATCCCGAACATTGACAAACTACAGATTTTCTATGATTACATTTGGATACATTTCTACTTGATAGCAAACATTTACACTTCTACAATGTGTATATGGATTAATATGGAAGACACACTTCTACTTCATCCCTAACATTAAGTTGACACATTGCAGATCGTCTATGCTTACATTTGGAATCGCTTCTACTTAATCGCTAACATTTATCAATACAGAATTGATATAATTAAATATGCACACGCTTCTACCTGATGGCGAACATGTACAAGATACAGACTTTAAATGCTTACAATTACATACACTTTAAGCTGATCGAGAATTATTTTACCAAATTCACAATTTATATGATTAAAGTTGGATACATTTCTACTGGATCGCGAACATTTACAAGATACATTATCTGTTTGGATTAATTGTAGATAAACTACCATACTACTTGATTGCGAACATTTAAAAAATGTACTGAGCTTGAACACTAACTTTTGAATCAGGTCAAAGTAAATAAGACATATAATAGCAACCCTCCCCTAGTATATATATAAACATATACTTGGTACGCATTACTAGTGTACTCGTACCCAAAATTAAACTCACGACTGTATTTTAATTAATATACAAATGTTCGAGACTCTGATGTCTAGCTTCAGATAGGGCCGCTGTATTCCATTCCAAGTCATGTCATGGTTCGTTTTCATTAGCTTTATTGTAATATTTATAATGTATGTTTATATACATGTAGAAATTTCTTGTTGCCCAAACGTCTTCATTTATATATTGGCTATATTATATTTGTAGCATGGTCGGTGACATTTCCTTTGTTGAATGCAGAGCATTAAATCGTTTAATTCAGGTTAACTAAAGGGGCGTGGCTTTACCGTACTACAACTACCGGATATTGGAATTTAGAGTACGGTCACTATGACGTCACAGTGTTACTCAGTGCACCATACTACAAAAAAGATAGAGTCTGTCTCAGCTCGTTGGTTATTTAAACACCTCGATGGGCTACGCCAATCTCGGTGTTTAAATAAGCCAACTCGCTGAGACCAGACTCTATCTATTACTTATAACATTGCAGTTGTTAATAGTGTTGCTATCATTTTCATTTGCTTTATTGTAATATTTGACGTTTAATAATGTATGTTTATATACATTTAGAAGTTTCTTGTTGCCCAAACGTTTGCATTTATATATTGGCTATATTATATTGGTAACACTGCAGTTGTTAATGGTGTTGCTATAGCGGTTATAGCACAATCAAGCATGGTATAATGGCCAGCAGAAACCACATAGCATGTTCGGCAGCACCGTTCGTAGATTTCATGTCTTCGTCAATAAAGGCAAGT
Organism: Cyrtodaria siliqua; assembly: GCA_037043455.1. Classification (NCBI taxonomy): domain Eukaryota; kingdom Metazoa; phylum Mollusca; class Bivalvia; order Adapedonta; family Hiatellidae; genus Cyrtodaria; species Cyrtodaria siliqua. The sequence continues at coordinate 67,790 of JAWPHD010008044.1, read as the reverse complement.
ACTTTGACTGGTGCCCCGCTCGAACCACGCACCTTCATGGCGCCCAGCATGACAGTGGTGCCGTTGGCCGGGATACTGTCGAGGTTGGCAATGTATTCAAGCAGAGGCAGGTTGTTGTTCTGAAGGTATACGTGACATGGGTAGTCCGGGCTCGGACCAATGTCCACGGACGGGGTATCCACACCAACCACCGACACCTGAAATTCGAAATAAATTAATCAGCAGCATGTACAAGCAAAAACTGCAAAGATGAATAAGGCAAGATATGACATCGCAAACACAAAGGGTTGAAATACGGCTACCGCCTTGGAACGGACAGTGACAAAAAAGGCCGCTGGGGGTTTAATCCAGGTTCTTGGTTGCACCAAACCTCACTCTTACCCTATTGTCATCCAAATAAGCGGGACAGTATAAATAAAGCTATACCCGACAGGTTGTAATTCGAAATAAATTAACAAGCAAGGCAGCATTTATAGGCAATATACGTAAAACACATAAATGATCATGTATATATAATATAAAAAGACCAAACACATAGAAAGCCACAAAGTAATTGCTCGGTGACTTGACAGACGTCAGAGCACCAAGAGTACACACAACTAAGGGTACGACAAGACAAGATTAAAGACAAATATCAAACGCTTTTATATAACAAATACATCAGGGTTGCGATAATAACATTTTGCAAAGGTTTCTTCTTCGACAAGCGTAACATTCTGTAAAATAGATAAACCAGTAAACCATACAGGACATGTGGATAATCGACATGGTAAAAAGACTAGTGTATCATCTAGTTTATTAGACTAGGCAGGCAAAACAACCCAGAATAACTCGGAGGAGCTTCACCATTCTTAGTTTTCTAAGCCTCGACTAATAAACTTGATAGTAAAAGGCATTAACACATAGTATTATCTATATTCGTGCAAAATGAAAATGGGAATCATTAGTATTATTACTTACTGGTACTTTGGGATAATCAATCACAACCTGTGTGGCTTTAAAAGACTATACCGTATGAAACCGGTACTATGGGGCGTGAGAGGTGTTGCACAATATATTACCTCTCAAGAACAGACTCAGTAAAACCGAGGCTGTACTTTTCTCTCTTGTTTGTTTTTGTTGCTTCCAAGGGATCCCCTTTTCAGTATTTATTTATATTCAGAGTTGCCCCTTAATTAGTATTCATATTAGTCAATATGGTAATTAGCACTGTGTATTGACACGAAAAATGAAAACCGTTGATTGCATTATTACCTGTCGTTCTTGAAGCAACATAACACATGCTTCAGGACTGAATCCTGGAAAGTGAAACGTGGATGAATTCAACACATCGTCTGTCCCAAACGTCGTCTTGGGATTAGGGTACTTCTGTGCCCAACCAGAGTTCATCATAACGATGGATTTCGGTTGAATGTGACCGTATGTTTTTTCGTAACCTGAAATCAATAAACGGTCATAGGTCGATGGTTGTTTTAGAAATAGTGTCGATGAACTACGAACATTTAAACTGATCCATTATAACGTTTTGTAAGATGACCTAGCATTCGAAAACTATCTCCAGTTACCAAGAAACAATTATATTTATTTATTCAAATTCCGGACGACTAACCATAGATTCGCCGTTGAAACTGACAGATTTACTAACACTGCGTATAACCTCAGACGTTGTACACTCTGCGATTCACATGTTTATGACTAATTTCATACTTAATACAACGTTCGCAATTTGATCAAATGTGCAAGCAGTATATACCACGTTATTTCTATCAGCACACAAATGTCATTAAGTACAGGGAGCTTTAACCCACCCAGCAATCAAAGTCCAAAAAGGCCTATGTGTCGTCGTCAGAATTATTTTACAAAACGCCAAGTACAGTAGTACATGAGACGTATTTTATTGATACTGCTTCCCACTTCACATTTGATATATGTTCTGATTCTAGCAAATTGTTATGCCATGTGTATGAATATGTAAGTATCTGTATCTCTAGATGTAACCCATGTTATCTGAGATTGTATATAACAAAATATGTGTTATGATCTGTTTTTTAATCCTGCTTGCATATAATGCAATTTTGAGTTTCATGTTTTCGCCTTATTCTATCATAAGTTTAAATACATTATTTGTGCAATATTATCAACAGTTAATAATATGCAAAAACAATTTGCTTTATACGATTCTTATAATTCATATTAATGACTGATCAAATGCAGAAAACTAACTTTTTAAAACATGAAGCCATGTGTAGCGCTGCATAATATTGATTGTGTTGATGCCGTCTAATTCTCGTTTAAACGTTCTCTACATTATACATGAAATAGAAAAAAGGTAATATATATATATATATCGGGACACAATTGTTGCGAATTACCCAGGACAGACAACCTTCGGACGAACTATGGCAGGGAGCCTAGCTATGATGAGAGACACAGAAATCAAACGTATGCATTCACTTCCTAAAAAGGATAACTGCAACAAACGCTGATATATTGTATCTCTACATCATAACACATTCGTCTGGAGGCACAATTAACATAGACACGCATACATACATACACTTATAGCTCATATGAGTGGATTCACATGTAAGCATTCAACCACACACAGCTATATTAAGACAGAGACTGAGAGGAAATGTTTAGCAAGTTTTTTTAGATGAAATAATACTGCATAAATGATATACTGACATTTTGGGACTTGATGGGCTTGACCCCTACGTTCATTTATTCGTTACGTCATTAAGATGTTCGACTGTTATTGATGTGTGTTTAATAAAGTATTGTGTCTAGGCAGTAGTTTCTTGATTTTACAACCAAGAACTTATTATATCCAGGGTGCAACAAATACTTGCTAAACACTTTTCTCTCAGTATATATTAAGACAGTGAATTCAGTTAATATATTAAAGGGAGATAATTTGAACTGACCACGGCAACTTTCGAAATTTAGGTTCTCGTAAGAGATTCACATTCACAAAGCAAAATTATATATAGGGAGACAGTATTTGCGAACTACCAAGAACAGACAAACTTCGGACGAACTACGACAGGGCACCTAGCTATGATCAGAGACACAGAAATCAAACGTATACATTCACTTCATAAAAAAGATAACTGCAACACACGCTGATATACTGTATCTCTACATCATAACATACCCGTCTGGAGGCACAATTAACATATACACGCTTACATACATACAATTATAGCTCATATAAGTGGGATCACATGTAAGCATTCAACCACACACACCTATATTAAGACAGTGACAAAAATATATATATAATCAACTTACTGAGTATGTCGTCAACGGAAACGGCGTAGTCAGGATTTGTCTTTGCTTGTCCCCGTACATTTATCACAACTCCGGGACCGATCAGTTTATCCACAGGGATCTGATCTAAAGTCTGCCGACCCTTCCCGAAATGGAAGGGAGCATCCATGTGCGTACCCATGTGTTCGTAAAACTCTATTCTTCCGAGAGCCACCCTGTGAAATAGTGATTCGTACAGGTTACACAGAAATAAACAACGAACGAGTCACACAGACATAACCATCCGACAGGTCACACAGACATAATCATCCGACAGGTCACACATACATAATCAACAGACAGATCACACAGTCGTAATCACAAGGCAAGTCACACATACATAGTCATCAGACAGATCACACCTTCATAATCATCAGACAAGTCACACATACATAATCAACAGACAGGTCACACATACATCATCAGACAGGTCACACATACATCACCAGATAGGTCACACAGACATAATCATCAGACAGGTCATACATAATAATCAGACAGGTCAAATAGACATCATCATCAGATGGGTCACACAATACATAATCATCAGACATGTCACTCATAATCATCAGACAGGTCACACAGACATAATCGTCAGACTTGTCACATAGACATAATCATCAGACAGGTCACACATACATAATCATCAGACAGTTCTCACATACATAATCATTAGATACGTCACACATACATACTCATCAGACAGGTCACACAGACATAATCATTAGATAGGTCACACATACATAATAATCAGACAGGTCAAATAGACATCATCATCAGACGGGTCACACATACATAATCATCAGACATGTCACTCATAATCATCAGACAGGTCACACAGACATAATCACCAAACTGGTCACACAGACATAATCATCAGACATATATACCATATCTACCAAATGACATATTATTACAAACCCATGGAAACCACAGATAAAATCTACATTTATATATTACCACATATACCAAATGCCATATAAATATTGAGTGATAAGGGACATCCTTTGGAAGCAACAAGCACAACCAAGTGTATAATGTTTTTTCTAGTATGTTCATGAGAGGTAATATAAGACGCAACACCTCTCACGCCCCAAAGCACCAGCTTAAGTGGTATTCTACTTCACAGCTCCATATATTGGGCTCGTTGATCCCGAAGGACCAGCAAAAATAACACTACTGACCCATAAAGAAAACCCATGCAAACCAGATACAATATTTATGCATATACAATACAAGCATCCCAAAGAAATATAAAAAGATCGGACAGGGAAAGTAGCATTCAAGGAGGACAGTCAACCACAAAACACAGAAACAAACAGACAAACAAGAAGGCAAAAGTAATAATAAATGCAAACGACTTCACAAACACAAAAAGGTTGACACTAGGACTACCGCCTTGGAACGGTCAGTGGCAAAGTAGGTCACTGGGGGTTTAAACCGGTTCTAGGGTGCACCAAACCTCACACTTACCCTACTGTCATCTCATTAAAACAGGACAGTGTAAATAAAGAAATCCCCGCCATGATCTAATCTCTAACCAACAAGGCAGCATCAATAGGCAATATAAGTAAAACACAAATATGCTCGTGTAAATATAATACAAAAAAAACAATAGCCTAGAAAGCCACAATGAAGGTACTCAGTGACTTGGCAGAAGCCAGAGCAACAAGACAATAAACCATGAAGGACACGACAAGAAAGAGCATAGACAAACATCAAACGCCACCGTCCCAATGTGCTTTAGGTAGGCGTCATCATAGGGTCCACAGCCTGTCCGGTCATCATACAATTAAAGAGGAAAACATAGTGGCGAAGTGTAAAAGTGTCCACCACCAAGCATGCAGTACGTTGCAAAATGATAGGGTCATAACCTCTTTTGATAAACTTTTTAACAAGTTTGACAAAGATAGTATGAAAGTGATCATGACCAAGAATCTTAGGAAGTTGATGAATCACATCACCATAGAAGTAAGTTTGTGATATTCCTTGTCGCACAAGAGTCCTTAAATTACTTTTATATTTGGAAAGAAGATCAGGGTTAAGATAATATTTTTTTGCAAAGGTTTTACAAAGTTTATGGTAACGGTAACCCTGATTGGTAGCTTTTTAGTTATACAACGATTACGAATAGTAATGTCCTCAACTCGAGTACAAGCTCTTGAAAAACGAATAAGTTAAAACACATACACCCTATAAGAAGTTGCTCGGGGAGCATCCCCATCCAAGTGGAGATAATCAACAATGTCAAAATTAAAATCATCTCTCTTGTCATAGATGTTGCTAATTATTTCACCATTTTCATTAGAGAGATCTAAATCAAGAAAAGAAGCATTATTATCAGATATATAAGCTTTGTTAAGCTGAAGTTCTTTAGGATAAATAATATTAACCATCGTTGGAAAGAAAAGGTTGTCAACGTTCAATATGTCATCCAGATACCGAGAGGTGTCATTAAAGGCTTCAATAACATCTGCCTGGGTATCTGATGACACAAGCCTTATACGTGCCAGATGTCGTTGATCCTGAAGGACCAGTAAAAATACTGACGAATAAAGACAAACCCATGCCAACCAGATACAGTATATATGTATATACAATACAAGCATGCCAAGCCTTATACGTGCCAGATGTCGTTGATCCTGAAGGACCAGTAAAAATACTGACCCATAAAGACAAACCCATGCCAACCAGATACAGTATATATGTAATTAAATACAAGCATGCCAAGCCTTATACGTGCCAGATGTCGTTGATCCCGAAGGACCAGTAAAAATACTGACCCATAAAGGCAAACCCATGCCAACCAGATACAGTATATATGTATATACAATACAAGCATGCCAAACCTTATACGTACCAGATGTCTTCAGAGACGTACTGTTCATAAAGACTCTCCCTGTCCATATATGTTATGTTTTGAACAACAAAGCTGCTGAGTGGTCACTTGGGGGCGTTCTCGTCTAACGTGTGAGTGAGATCTATCACACGTCTACAGTAGGTAGTTTCCATGGTTACCAACATAACCAATAAAATGTGGCGAAACATTGTCGTCGGCTTACCCCTATATAAAATCAAAATGTGTTAAAAAGCGTATGCCATGCTTTGAACACACATACAAACATATGCTTAAGCTACTGAAAGACCACATATAGCAAGCACACGTTGGTCCAGCGTTGGCCCGCTATTGTACACTTTCAAATTGTTCGCCCAAACGTTACTACGCACTTTTGGCCCAATGTCATTTTGCTCATCGGCTTATCGTTGTCCTAACATGTTTTCAAGCGTTGGCCCAACGTTGGCACAGACTTTTACATTGTTTCACTGAAAACGAAATCAAATGTTTATATTGGGCCAACACGTTGACTACCTGTCATTGTTACAACCATGAGCCAACATTAGCCAGACATTGACCCAATTGTTGGCTAACTGTTATTGTTACAACCATGGGCCAACATATGCCCGACATTGGCCAAATGTTGACTAACTGTTATTGTTACAACCATGTACCAACATTGGCCCGACATTGGCCCAAATGTTGGCTAACTATTATAGTTACCACATGGGCCAACATTGGTCAGATATTGGCCCAAATGTTGACTAACTGTTATTGTTGCAACCATGGGCCAATATTGGCAAGACATTGGCCCAAATGTTGGCTAACTGTTAGTGTTACAATCATGGGCCAACATTGGCCCGAAATTGGCCCACATGTTGGCAAACTGTTATTGTTACAATATGGGCCATCATTGGATCGTCATTGGCCCAACATAGTGTGCAATTGATATTGTAATAACAATGGGCAAACATTATACAAAGACGTTAACTAACTGTTATTGCTGCAACCTTGGGCCAGCATTGGCCCGACAATGGCCCAAATGTTGGCTAACTGTCATTGTTACAACATGGGCCAACATTGGCCCGTCATTGGCCAAACATAGTGTGGGCAATCATTAGACAAAGACTTTAACTAACTGTTATTGTTACAACAATTGGCCACATTGGCCCGACATTGTCCCAATGTGTTGGCTAATTGTTATTGTTACAACCATGGGCCAACATTGGCCCGAAATTGGCCCACATGTTGGCAAACTGTTATTTTTACAACATGGGCCATCATTGGATCGTCATTGGCCCAACATAGTGTGCAATTGGTATTGTTATAACAATGGGCAAACATTGGACAAAGACGTTAACTAACTGTTATTGCTGCAACCTTGGGCCAGCATTGGCCCGACAATGGCCCAAATGTTGGCTTACTGTTATTGTTACAACATGGGCCAATATTGGCCCGTCATTGGCCCAACATAGCGTGGGCAAACATTGGACAAAGACGTTTAACTAACTGTTATTGTTACAACAATTGGCCAACATTGGCCTGACATTGTCCCAATGAGTTGGCTAACTTTTATTGTTGCAACAATTGTTATAACAATGGGCAAACATTGGACAAAGACGTTAACTAACTGTTATTGTTACAACAATTGGCCGACATTGGCCCAATGTGTAGGCTAACTGTTATTGTTGCAACAATAGGACAACATTGACCAAATGTTGGCCTAATGTTGGCCCAGCACAACGATACATTATTACAGGTGGGGTGTTCTAATGTTAATGTGTCGCTACAACCAGTGATTCTCGTAAGGTAGCACAGAGTTAGTATACACGGTAATATGACCGGCAAAATAAACAAACACAAATCATATATCCAATAATAATTGTTTTAGTTCAGTTTTAGTAAAACCACATATTGATTTCACATGTTCGATAGTCGTCAAGAATGAAAATTACAAGAGGTGTATTGTTAAACGATTCTCTACATGGTACCAAAACTTTAACTGAAAGTCCAACACTCATTGATTTCATTGAAAATCGAATTATCGAGAATTTACTGACCCTTTCCCTAAACAGCACTGACCTAATGACTATGTAGTGAGGTGTTTAAATCACGTGCGTGTGTCGTTCGAAGGTTTATAGTCCCTCCAGAGGCAAACACGACAAGCGCAATATATATCACATATCTTGTAGTGATTGGTACAATAGAGTCTGGACTATGATCTGCGTTGAGTGTGTAAGTTGATCCGGTGCTGCTGCTGCTGTGTCGTCGGTTGATCTGGTGCTGCTGCTGCTGTGTCGTCGGTCGATCTGGTGCTGCTGCTGCTGTGTCGTCGGTTGATCTGGTGCTGCTGCTGCTGTTCGTCGGTTGATCTGGTGCTGCTGCTGTTGTGTCGTAGGTTGATCTGGTGCTGCTGCTGTTGTGTCGTCGGTTCAGTTGATCGTATACACAGTTGCAAAAGGAACTGAACATTTTGAAAAATTTACTTTACACCCTATCCTCTTTATCAGGCGGAAGTCCCTTAATGATTCTACCTATTGAAAAACAAAGGACAACGTGATATTGCCAATGGAATGATACAACTTTTGTACCAAACATGGCATATTCATTTTGCAATTTGTCAATTTAATTCTAAAAAGACGTATACAATTAAATCTAAACAAAACTCAGAGTCCACTTTCTTTTGCAACTGAGTATATGTAGGTAGTTGTCGCTTTCGCTCTGTAGATTTCACTCGGCGGTGAGGTGGGAGGTCTGGACGACATACTCTAGGTGGTTGTTCAACGATCTACTGGGCAGTTATAGTTTGGGTAGCCCAGTTTGGGGTCACACCCGTCACAGTATGACCCCTGCGCCGAACACAATCTGATGGCTATTCTACGGTGTTCCGTTAGGGCCATCGTACCATCGCGTATCGACCTTTACAAGTCGATGCGCGATGGTCCATCGCGTCATCGCCATCTTACTATCGTACCATCGCCATCGTACCATCGTACCATCGCGCATCGACATTTACGAGTCGATGCGCGATAAAACAATGGTACGATGGCGATGGTACGATGGTACGATGGCGATGACGCGATGGACCATGTACCATCGCCATCGTACCATCGTGTCATCTCACCATGGCAGTCGATGTGCGATGTTGCATCGCCCTCTGCTCCATCGTACCATCGCTTCATCGATTGTACGACGGAGTAGGGGGCGATGCAACATCGCACATCGACTGCGATGGTGCGATGGAACGATGGTACGGTGGCGATGGTACGATGGTCCATCGCATCATCGTACCATTGTACCATCGCCATCGTATCATCGTACCTTCGCGCATCGACTTGTAAAAGGTCGATTTTCGATGGTACGATGGAGTAAGGTGCGATGCAACATCGCACATTGACGATGTGCGATGGCACGATGGTACGATGGCTATGGTACGATGGTCCATCGCGTCACCGTCATCGTACCATTGTACCATCGCCATCGTATCTTTGTACCATCGCGCATCGACTTGTAAAAGGTCGATGCTCGATGGTACGATGGACCATCGTACCATCGTACCATCGCGTTTAAAGTCGATGTGCGATGGTACGATGGTACGATGGTACGATGGCAATGACGCGATGGACCATCGTATCATCGCCATCGTACCATCGCCATCGTATCATCGTGCCATCGCCATCGTACCATCGTACCATCGAAAAGCGACTTGTAAAGGTCGATACGCGATGGTACGATGGCCCTAATGGAACACCGTCTATTCACGCTCTCCCTCTTCGGTTGTCAGGCTACGCTTAAATGTTCTCCTCGGCGTCGATCCCTAACTATACTAACTATCCCTAACCTAATGTATACTCACGGTCAATGAAAACGCACTTCAAAACAAATCATTTTACAAGTTTGAATTTGGGGCATTTTGGATATATTTTTTTTTAATGATATAATCCATATAACGAGTCGACATTTAACATTATTTCACGTGCATATCTGGATTTAGTGCATTCCATAATCATGCTGTTATTTTCTCGGAAACATTCATGGCATAATACTGTCAGACGTCAAACAATAAAAAGGCCAGTCAAATCAGTTGGAATGTATTAAGCAGTACATGTAGGAACGCCAGCCCTATGGCGTAGGAATATCTATTAAACACGGTCACGTGATAACATCTTATCTATAAACTGTGATTATGACAAAACACAATCACGGATCGTTGTTAAAGTAATAATATTCACAAGCTACATTGGTCGAACATAATTGAAAAAAGTATTTTTTCCGAAAATTAACAAAGCACACCGTACTACACGGGATACAAAATCGTGAACTTATGAAATCATTTTTAAGAGATAAATTGATTTCAACATTGTTCATTATTTAAAAAAAAAATTGAGTAGGATATTCACATTTTTTCTGAAGGACACAACTACGGTAGTATCCCTCCAACATTTAGAAGCACGACCGTGTACACAGAAACAATAAAGAATTTCGTTATGTAAACACATATATTTATAATGTATGTATCCATGTATTCTAAACTAAATTTCTGATCTATACATGTTTTGGGTTTATATCAGAGTGGCCAATTTATTTTAACAAACACATTTGCAAAGGTATATCGGGAAATGAAATCATGAGGCGACAATATGCATTGCAGAGTTAATTATCGGAATCAGAAAAAGGGAGGGATAACCTAATATAGGTTTAACAGGCAGACATATTCTTTTCAGGCGCCTAACTACGCGTAGGCCCTGTAGGCCCGGGCCTGCATATAATTGAACGATTTAACATTTGAAACGATTGAGAATGTAATAAAACATGAGAGGAGGGTTTGGTGGGGTGAGGATAGAAAGGGCATACCGTATGCAACATTTAGAATCTAATAGCATTTCAGTCCTTTAACTAATAACGATCACATCTGTAACAACAATGCGTCGGCAAAACAGTTTATATAATTATATGAACTGAACCAAAAATCTAACGCACCTGTAGACAATATCTTTAATGTATTAATTTATTATATGCCGACTGGTACCGTTGGAGATAGGCGATTTGAATGATTTTATTCAATTTTCAGAATAAAACTTGTTTTGATTTATTGATTATTATCATTGAGATATTAAAGGTATTGTCTACTGGTGCGTTAGTTGTTTGGTTCAGTATATACATATATATATATATATATGAGCCGCAACACACGAAAATGACCCTTCAGACAAAATTGTGACATTTTATGTTTGTTGTTGATTATAAATCTCGGTGATTTTCTCTTTAAAATTCTCTTTATTTCGTGTTGATATCTTGATTAAAAATGACTTTATCTCAATTTGAAAATTAAAGATGGTACTCGCCATTAATCTTGACGTAGACGTTAGCGTCTTGGACGACGTTGTTGATTAAATAACACCAACAAATATAAACAGTTACCATTTTCTACAGCATCAACTATTTATATTAAGAAAACATATTCCCTATGATATAATCTCTAGATAAAACACGGAAGTGATAAGAAATTTGATTAGTAAGCAACTGATTACCGGCCGACGTTATAAATTGTTACTTTATGACGTTGTCGTCTGAACGTCCGAAGGGACGTTTTCGTGTGTTGCGGCTCATATATATATATTATATATCAGTTTCATTTTGTTTATATCCAGACTAATAAATGTTTGTTTGTCATTTTACATATCCAGACCATAAATACTTCGAAAAGCACGTGATCTTTTTAAAGACCTGTGCCCCCTTAGAAAAATATGGATGGTAACTTTTGTTTTTCTAAGTATATGCAAGAGTTGATGCAAGTTCAGTAACACCATTAGACATTGAAGTAAACTGCGACTGAATGGAGATAGACAGTCATGAACACATACAAACGTACTGATGGGTGGATGCTCGGATGAATGGATGGACAGACATGTTTCTTTTTTAACACATAAATTGTTTTACTTTTTTACAAAATGTATATGAACAAACTGTCGCAACGGGTTTACGTATCAACATCATGCTCAATGGGTGTATTTCAGTCCTAGAGAATTTTAACATTACGTAGTCCGAGTATTAACTATCATACCCCATCCAACCCTTCTCCAAGAATCGAAAACGGGGTTGGCTGGGGTATGAAATAAAACCTTTATTTTGGCATAATCAGTTTGGATATTGTAAAATTAAAACATTAAACATGTTTAATAGGCAATTTTAAACAAGTTATCGCATTTGTTCAGTAAAAAATGTTTTTAAACATGTTCAATTGTCCAAATATCCATTATAAAATCCTGATAATATAAGATTTCCCACCGCTTAATAAAATTAAGGCGGGACCACGTAATAAAACATGACTGTGAAATCGTTTAAAGACAGGACATAAACCGTAAACTATATCAGTTGATTATGTTCTTGAAAAGTTAAGATTGAAAATAAATAATCCGTATATTATACAATTGTCTTACCTTGAATGTGTACGACTGAAAGCTTATGTAATCATACCATCTTCACTATATATAAACAATTATTAAAATGTGATATAAAGTTAACTAAAACAACGTTTTATACCTACTATTCAAACTGTGTACTAGATGAAATATTGTAAAATATCAGATAACCAACTATCTTTTGAATATGTCAAACTATTCAATTCGTAACCAGACATATAATTTGATATGTCTGGTTTTAAATTAATAGAGCGAGTTAATAATGCGACATCAATGCATAACTTTTAGTGCATTTTGAAAAGACCTGAGTGCAACAGATTGTATTACCCTCAGGATAATTACACCGGTTAAATATCCACTAAAGCAAAAACTTGTCACTTTAACGAGATTATATCTTATCATCTATTATTTTCAGTTACCAAAATAACGACCGTGACTTAAATATTTGGCAATTAGCTTAAGTCATATTAAATATTTGCAGAACTTCATAGGCGTAGGACCCTGGGGTGGGGGCGGGCCAGGTGTGTGTCCCCCGATGTTCAGAGTGGGGGAGTGGCGGCAGAGTATGCTTTGGCCACCCCAAAGCCCCTCCCCGCCCCACAAACCCAATAATTTGAAGAAAAACATGGTTAGCGAAAAGCGTTTTTTTCTCTATATAATGGTGTAGGTTTTTGTGTAAATGAGGCTGAATAACGTTTCCACGCAGATGAAATTAAAGTTGAAGAACAGAATAAGACCAACGTATACAACAGTCAGAACTCGAATTGACGCAAATGGTCGAGTTATGTGGCTGAGAAAGCTCTGTATGTACGTTGTGCATTCCATATCTCGATGCACACTGGAATGTTCTTTACTTATGGTGTCAGATGGCATTTTTTCTTTGTTTGTGCCTCGTCAAACGCACTTTATAAACGCACCACACACACCTCTATTTATACATCAATATATTTAATATCAAGGACGTCATACAAACAAGTTTTGCATAAGACACACGTCAATCAAACAATAATTGAAGTAATATAAATTTGTGTTTGACACATGATTTTTATGAAACATATTGTGGAGTGTTTATAAACGATCCATTACCAAAAATATAGGCTTCTGGCGACTATTTGCTGCAACTCTGCGGCAAACATTGCTGCAAAGCTGCGGCAGACAAGTTTGCGGCAAAGTTGCGGTACACTTTTACCATGCAAATGAGGTCTGCGGCAAAGTTGTAGCAAACAAATATGCAAATCAGGTTCTGATGATCTTCTGACGATGTTCACTGCAACTTTACTGCAGACCTCATTTGCATAGTAAAAGTGTGCGGCAACTTTGCCGCAAACTTGTCTGTCTGCCAGCTGCAAGATACTGGCTGTATTGATGCAAAAATACCACAATTTCATGAACACATGTGTTTCTAATAGTATAACCTCTACAGGATACTGCATGATACTGCATCATATCAAAGAAAGTTGCATATTACTTGGTAATAATACTTAACTGACCCAGTCGAGAGATGTCATTTCTGCATTACTTCCATTTTCATTGAGATTTCTAGAGCTGTCATTTCAGCATTACTCTTTTTTTCATGGAGATGTCGAGCGCTGCCATTTCTGCATTACTCCCATTTGTATGGAGTTTTCGAGCGATGTCATTCCTGCATTACTACCATTTTCATGGAGATGTCGAGCGCTATCATTCCTGCATTATTCCCATTTTAATGGCGATGTCGAGTACTGCCATTCCTGCATTGCTCCCTTTTTATGGAGATGTCGAGTACTGTCATTCCTGCCATTTTCATGTAAATGTCAAGCGCTGTCATTTCTGCATTACTCTCATTTTTATGGAGATGTCAAAGGCTGTCATTTCTGCATTACTCTTATTTTCATGGAGATGTCAAGCATTGTAATTTCTGCATTACTCTCATTTTAATGGAGATGTCGAGAGATGTCATTTGTGCATTACTCCCATTTTCAGGGGCATGTCGAGCTCTGTCATTTCTGCATTACTCTCATTTTCACGGAGATGTTAAGCGCTGTCATTCTGCATTACTCCCATTTTTATGGAGATGTCGGGCGAGCTCTGTCATTTTTGCATTACTCTCATTTTCATGGAGATGTTGAGCGATGTCATTTCTGCATTACTCTAATTTTCATGGAGTTTTCGAGCGTTGTCATTTCTGCATTACTCCATTTTCATGGAGATGTCAAACGCTGTCATTTTTGCATTACTCCCATTTTCATGGAGATTTCGAGCGTTCTCTGTCATTTCTGCATTACTCCCATTTTCATGGAGATGTCAATCACCGTTATTTCTGGATTAGTCCCATTTTCACGAAGATGACGAGCTCTGTCATTTCTGCATTACTATAATTTTCATGGAGATGTTGAGCGCTGTCATTTCTGCATTACTCTAATTTTCATGGAGTTTTCGGGCGTTGTCATTTCTGTATTACTGCCAGTTTCATGGAGATGTCAAACACTGTCATTTTTGCATTACTCCCATTTTCATGGAGATGTCGAATAAGCTCTGTCATTTCTGCATTACTCCCATTTTCATGGAGATGTCGAGCGCTGTCATTTCTGCATTACTCCCATTTTTATTGAGATATCGAGCACTGTCATTTCTGCATTACTCCCATTTTTATTGAGATATCGAGCACTGTCATTTCTGCATTACTCCCATTTTTATTGAGATATCGAGCACTGTCATTTCTGCATTACTCCCATTTTCATGGAGATGTCGAGCGCTGTCATTTCTGCATTACTCCCATTTTTATTGAGATATCGAGCACTGTCATTTCTGCATTACTCCCATTTTTATTGAGATATCGAGCACTGTCATTTCTGCATTACTCCCATTTTCATGGAGATGTCGAGCGCTGTCATTTCTGCATTACTCCCATTTTTATTGAGATATCGAGCACTGTCATTTCTGCATTACTCCCATTTTCATGGAGATGTCGAGCGCTGTCATTTCTGCATTACTCCCATTTTTATTGAGATATCGAGCACTGTCATTTCTGCATTACTCCCATTTTCATGGAGATGTCGAGCGCTGTCATTTCTGCATTACTCCCATTTTTATTGAGATATCGAGCACTGTCATTTCTGCATTACTCCCATTTTCATGGAGATGTCGAACATCATCCCTAACTGTCCAATAGGCACTTTGTGCTTGGATAATATCTTCGAATCAGCACCAGACCCTAGACAGACCCACAAACGTAAATATACACATTTACCTATGGAGCTCAGGTTATTGGTCTAATGTTCTGGGGCTGATTCCGAAAGTTCCATGCGACTGTTACCTAGCCAGCAATTACGGATTTCTGAAAATGAAAAACTTGCTATTTTCCAACAAATAAAAATAATACAAGTATTATAAACTTACAACATACAGGTGTGGCACATCCTCTTCAGAATATTCACTCAAACTAATGTTTGATTAAATCCATTGTTTTGAATTCTTATAATTCATTGAAAAATAATACAGTACATAGCACACTATTGTTTATAAAGCTACAAGATACTGGCTATATTTATGCAAAAATACCACAATTCATGAACACATGTGTCTGTGTTGTTACGGTCCATTTCTAGATTTCTAGCTACGCTAACAAAACCATAGCCCTTCACCCATTACACGTAAGAAAAGCATAGTCCTTCACCCACTACACATAGCAAAACCATAGCCCTTCGCCCACTACATATAACAAAACCATAGCCTTTCACCCACTGCACCTAACAAACCCATAGCCATTAGCCCATTACTCCTAACAAAACCATAGCCCTTCGCCCACTACACGTAACATGCCAATAGCCATTCACCAATTACACCTAAAAGAAACATAGCCCTTCGCCCACTACACCTAACAAAATCATAGTCCTTCACCCACTAACCCTAACAAAACCGTAGCCTTCCACCCACTACACCTAACACAACTATAGCCCTCCACCCACTACACCTAACAAAACCATAGCCCTTCACCCAATACACCTAACAAAACCATAGCCCTTCGCCCACTACACGTAACATGCCAATAGCCATTCACCAATTACACCTAAAAGAAACATTGCCCTTCGCCCACTACACCTAACAACATCATAGTCCTTCACCCACTAACCCTAACACAACCGTAGCCTTCCACCCACTACACCTAACACAACTATAGCCCTCCACCCACTACACCTAACAAAACCATAGCCCTTCACCCAATACACCTAACAAAACCATAGCCCTTCACCCAGTACACCTAACAAAACCATAGCCCTTCACCCAATACACCTAACAAAACCATAGCCCTTCACCCAGTACACCTAACAAAACCATAGCCCTTCACCCAATACACCTAACAAAACCATAGCCCTTCACCCAGTACACCTAACAAAAACAATAGCCCTTCACCCAATACACCTAACAAAACCATAGCCCTTCACCCAGTACACCTAACAAAACCATAGCCCTTCACCCAATACACCTAACAAAACCATAGCCCTTCACCCAATACACCTAACAAAACCATAGCCCTTCACCCAATACACCTAACAAAACCATAGCCCTTCACCCAATACACCTAACAAAACCATAGCCCTTCACCCAATACACCTAACAAAACCATAGCCCTTCACCCAATACACCTAATAAAACCCGCTACACTGGCAATTTATTTTGCTTAGTTGTTTTTACTCTCATTTTAATTATTAATTTTACTCTTGCTACGACCCTGATGTACCCAATATTTTTTGACACCGCATTATGCAGATGTACCATGTGTGCACTATATTTTCTGACACCACAGTATCATGATTATGTGGATTAGGTTGATATATATATCGATATATATAGCGACTTAACCCACATAAACATAACCCACTTCAACTGTGTGACGTGATGTAAACATGCAAGGAAGCTGATCCTGACAATGAAAATACGGTGGCATAGACGTGACATGTGAGAAAAATAATTTATCTTGTGGCCACGACTTATTATGTCGTGGCCACGACTTATTTCTCTCCTGACCACGACTTATTATCCCGTGGCCACTAATTTGTCTCGTGGCCACGACATAATTAGCCAATCAAAAGTGTTGGTTAGGTTTAGTGGGCGAAGGTCTGCGAGTTTTGGTGTTTGTTAGGTGTAGTGGGTGAAGGGCTATGGGTTTGGTTAGATATCGTGGGCGAAGTTCTGCGGGTTTTGTTTAGGTGTAGTGGGCGAAGGGCTATGGGTTGTTATTACACCTAAAAAACCCATAGCCCTTCGCCCATTACGCCTAACAAAATCATAGCCCTTCACCCATCTTTGTGAATCGTGTTGTGCACCTCGTGGTTCTCCATCTAGTAAAGCTCATTTTACCCATACACTTCATGTAAACCCCTCCCCCTTACCCCCCCTTTTCTTCAACTAACTACATGTGCATCCGATTACGAACAAAAACTAGTTTAATTTATTCAAGATTTTTTGTTTCAATAAATATAAATTCTTAAGGATGTCTTGCGTGGTTAGTTTTCAATTATGGTCTGTATATATTATATATGTGTAGAGGGGAGAAGTATGTGTTATGTGGTAAAATCACACCACTAACACGAACTTAATTTGAGATACTCTGAATTTTGAACAGAATGCATATTTATTTAATTGCTAAACCGTAAGAAGAAAAAACTTGATATTTCTGAGCTTTTAAACTGTGCTTATATATTCAAACCGATAAAACGCGATTATAATGACAACATTAACAAGGGCGGATACAGGGGAACGCAACTTTTAAAAAACAATTAACCAAATACAAACACGTTTATTTTCACTTGGTTTAAACCCCTCAGCGCCCTTTCTAGCCCCTGACCGTTCCAAGGCGGTAGCCTGTTGTCAACCCTTTTGTGTTTGTGATGTCATATCTTGAATTTTATTCATCTTTATAGTTGTTCTTTGTTTCTATGTGTGTTTGTGGTTGACTGTCGTCCTTGAATGTTACTTTTCCTGTTCGACTTTTAGCTCACCTTCAAGGGTGAGCTATTGTGACCACTCTTCGTCCGTCTTCTGTCGTATGTCGTCTGCCGTCAACATTTAGCTTGTTTACACGATAAGGTCACAATACTTCAGCAATCTTAACCAAGATTGCCCAGATTGTATATGACCATAAAATCCAGGACAAGTTTAATAATGGGCCAGATCGGACCGGTAACACCAGAGTTATGGCCAATGAATTAGCAAAAAAATGTTTAGATACCACATTACTTGAGCAATCTTAACCAAACTTGCAAAGATTATGACCATAAAATTTCGGACGAGTTCGATAAAGGGCAAGATCGGACCAGTAACCCCAGAGTTACGGCCATAAAGAGAAAAATATGGAGTTTTACATGTTGTTAACACGATACAGGCCACATTTCTTCAGCAATCTTAATCAACTTACACAGGTTTTTTATTTTTTATTTATTTTTTTAAACGCCGTGTTGGATTTGATGAAACTTAGCAGGAAGCATTGGTATGATGTCTAGTTGTGCATATTGCGTTTTTTACCGGTTCGTTGATTTTTGACGGAGTTACGGCCCTTTGACATGTTTTACTTTAAATTTCTTGTCGGCGCCACTTCTTCTAAATGCCTTGTTGGATTACGACGAAACTTGGCAGGAAGCATCGGTAAGATGTCTTGTTGTGCATATCGCGCGTTTGTTCCGGTTTGCTGATTTGTGACGGAGTTATGGCTCTTTGACATGTTTACTTTAATTTTCTTGTCGGTGCTACTCTTCCTAAACGGCTTGTTGGATTTCTACGAAATGTGGCAGGAAGCATCAGTATGATGTCTAGATTTATTTACTTTTTTTTTTTTATAATTATTGCTTTTTTCCCCAGATCCCACTGGTAACGCTGGAGTTATGGTCCTTTCATTGTTAAACATTTCCAAAATGTCCATTGTTTATTATTTTATTATTTATTTAATAACTTGGTTATTGTATATATATATTGATTCAGAGTAATCACATTTACAATTATAAGAACCAATCAATCAGATTAATTCGAAAGTAATTTTTGTATACACTATTTGAATTAACGTAATATGGATTTAAATTGTTTTGCCGTATATGTGGCTAGAATCTCAACCTTCAGGTCAGTGGACAAATAGTAGAAGCCGTTGGTTATAGTTGCACTATAAATTCGTATTAAACAGTATATAACAAATGTTACGATGTGTAAACTACGGTGTTCCCGTGGTGCAATCCTAGATGTACAAGATAATATTGGGGATTATGTGTATGTGTACTACATCATGCATAGTTCTGCGATACATAAGAGAGCAAAACAGTTTACTTTCTGACTTTACTAAACGTGAACAAACACAGATGAGCCTAGGCGAATGTTCAATTTTTCACTCAGCTTTAAAAACAAGAGGTCCAAGAGGGCCTGTTTTGCACTACTGACCGTACACATTAAATAGAATTCAAGTGAAAACAAAGTATCCATGCCCTAAACAAGACTAACAAAAATTCCCTATATCGTACACCTGATGATCTTTACAATGATGAAAACATTGTCAAACAAGCTTAAAAGATGAAACAAGTGTCAAACAAGCTTATACTATCTTTCATAACCGAATGAGAACACACAGTCGATGGTATATGTGGTTATAGTGTGGTGATCTCAACTGTGTTCAAGTTATGACCCAGGGGATATTTACCCAGGGTTGGGGACAGATCCCGGGCCGATGCTCTTTGGAAGGCTGTATCCATCTGTTTATGTCTAGTAAGTGTATGCATGGTTATAAAGTGGTGATCTCAACGGTGTCCAAGTTATGACCCAGGGGCTATGTCCCAACTGGTGGGGATGGACCACAGGACTGTCTGTTCGTGTCTATTAAGTGTATATTCGGTGGATATCTTAACGGTTTCCAAGTTATGACACTGGGTTTATTTCCCCAGGGGTCGGGACAGACCCCGGGCCTGGGATGGTTTGAAGGTTGTATACATATGTTTATGCTCAGTAAGTGTATAATATGGTTATGGATCTCTATAGACACAATATGGTTATGGATCTCTATAGACACAATATGGTTATGGATCTCTATAGACACAATATGGTTATGGATCTCTATAGACACAATATGGTTATGGATCTCTATAGACACAATATTGTTATGGATCTCTATAGACACAATATGGTTATGGATCTCTATAGACACAATAAGGTTATGGATCTCTATAGACACAATAAGGTTATGGATCTCTATAGACACAATATGGTTATGGATCTCTATAGACACAATATGGTTATGGATCTCTATAGACACAATATGGTTATGGATCTCTACAGACACAATATGGTTATGGATCTCTACAGACACAATATGGTTATGGATCTCTACAGACACAATATGGTTATGGATCTCTACAGACACAATATGGTTATGGATCTCTACAGACACAATATGGTTATGGATCTCTATAGACACAATATGGTTATGGATCTCTACAGACACAATATGGTTATGGATCTCTATAGACACAATATGGTTATGGATCTCTACAGACACAATATGGTTATGGATCTCTATAGACACAATATGGTTATGGATCTCTACAGACACAATATGGTTATGGATCTCTACAGACACAATATGGTTATGGATCTCTACAGACACAATATGGTTATGGAATTCTACAGACACAATATGGTTATGGATCTCTACAGACACAATATGGTTATGGATCTCTACAGACACAATATGGTTATGGATCTCTACAGACACAATATGGTTATGGATCTCTACAGACACAATATGGTTATGGTTCTCTACAGACACAATATGGTTATGGATCTCTACAGACACAATATGGTTATGGATCTCTATAGACACAATATGGTTATGGATCTCTATAGACACAATATGGTTATGGATCTCTACAGACACAATATGGTTATGGATCTCTACAGACACAATATGGTTATGGATCTCTACAGACACAATATGGTTATGGATCTCTACAGACACAATATGGTTATGGATCTCTACAGACACAATATGGTTATGGATCTCTACAGACACAATATGGTTATGGATCTCTATAGACACAATATGGTTATGGATCTCTACAGACACAATATGGTTATGGATCTCTATAGACACAATATGGTTATGGATCTCTATAGACACAATATGGTTATGGATCTCTATAGACACAATATGGTTATGGATCTCTATAGACACAATATGGTTATGGATCTCTATAGACACAATATGGTTATGGATCTCTATAGACACAATATGGTTATGGATCTCTATAGACACAATATGGTTATGGATCTCTATAGACACAATATGGTTAATAGACACAATATGGTTATGGATCTCTATAGACACAATATGGTTATGGATCTCTACAGACACAATATGGTTATGGATCTCTACAGACACAATATGGTAATGGATCTCTACAGACACAATATGGTTATGGATCTCTATAGACACAATATGGTTATGGATCTCTATAGACACAATATGGTTATGGATCTCTATAGACACAATATGGTTATGGATCTCTATAGACACAATATGGTTATGGATCTCTATAGACACAATATGGTTAATAGACACAATATGGTTATGGATCTCTACAGACACAATATGGTTATGGATCTCTACAGACACAATATGGTTATGGATCTCTACAGACACAATATGGTTATGGATCTCTACAGACACAATATGGTTATGGATCTCTACAGACACAATATGGTTATGGATCTCTACAGACACAATATGGTTATGGATCTCTACAGACACAATATGGTTATGGATCTCTACAGACACAATATGGTTATGGATCTCTATAGACACAATATGGTTATGGATCTCTACAGACACAATATGGTTATGGATCTCTATAGACACAATATGGTTATGGATCTCTATAGACACAATATGGTTATGGATCTCTATAGACACAATATGGTTATGGATCTCCATAGACACAATATGGTTATGGATCTCTACAGACACAATATGGTTATGGATCTCTACAGACACAATATGGTTATGGATCTCTACAGACACAATATGGTTATGGATCTCTACAGACACAATATTGTTATGGATCTCTACAGACACAATATGGTTATGGATCTCTATAGACACAATATGGTTATGGATCTCTATAGACACAATATGGTTATGGATCTCTACAGACACAATATGGTTATGGATCTCTACAGACACAATATGGTTATGGATCTCTACAGACACAATATGGTTATGGATCTCTACAGACACAATATGGTTATGGATCTCTACAGACACAATATGGTTATGGATCTCTACAGACACAATATGGTTATGGATCTCTATAGACACAATATGGTTATGGATCTCTACAGACACAATATGGTTATGGATCTCTATAGACACAATATGGTTATGGATCTCTATAGACACAATATGGTTATGGATCTCTATAGACACAATATGGTTATGGATCTCTATAGACACAATATGGTTATGGATCTCTATAGACACAATATGGTTATGGATCTCTATAGACACAATATGGTTATGGATCTCGGTAGACACAATATGGTTATGGATCTCTATAGACACAATATGGTTATGGATCTCTATAGACACAATATGGTTATGGATCTCTATAGAGCCAATATGGTTATGGATCTCTATAGACACAATATGGTTATGGATCTCTACAGACACAATATGGTTATGGATCTCTATAGACACAATATGGTTATGGATCTCCATAGACACAATATGGTTATGGATCTCTATAGACACAATATGGTTATGGATCTCTACAGACACAATATGGTTATGGATCTCTACAGACACAATATGGTTATGGATCTCTACAGACACAATATGGTTATGGATCTCTACAGACACAATATGGTTATGGATCTCTATAGACACAATATGGTTATGGATCTCTACAGACACAATATGGTTATGGATCTCTACAGACACAATATGGTTATGGATCTCTACAGACACAATATGGTTATGGATCTCTACAGACACAATATGGTTATGGATCTCTACAGACACAATATGGTTATGGATCTCTATAGACACAATATGGTTATGGATCTCTATAGACACAATATGGTTATGGATCTCTATAGACACAATATGGTTATGGATCTCTATAGACACAATATGGTTATGGATCTCTATAGACACAATATGGTTATGGATCTCTACAGACACAATATGGTTATGGATCTCTATAGACACAATATGGTTATGGATCTCTATAGACACAATATGGTTATGGATCTCTATAGACACAATATGGTTATGGATCTCCATAGACACAATATGGTTATGGATCTCTATAGACACAATATGGTTATGGATCTCTACAGACACAATATGGTTATGGATCTCTACAGACACAATATGGTTATGGATCTCTACAGACACAATATTGTTATGGATCTCTACAGACACAATATGGTTATGGATCTCTATAGACACAATATGGTTATGGATCTCTATAGACACAATATGGTTATGGATCTCTACAGACACAATATGGTTATGGATCTCTACAGACACAATATGGTTATGGATCTCTACAGACACAATATGGTTATGGATCTCTACAGACACAATATGGTTATGGATCTCTACAGACACAATATGGTTATGGATCTCTATAGACACAATATGGTTATGGATCTCTACAGACACAATATGGTTATGGATCTCTATAGACACAATATGGTTATGGATCTCTATAGACACAATATGGTTATGGATCTCTATAGACACAATATGGTTATGGATCTCTACAGACACAATATGGTTATGGATCTCTATAGACACAATATGGTTATGGATCTCTATAGACACAATATGGTTATGGATCTCTATAGACACAATATGGTTATGGATCTCTATAGACACAATATGGTTATGGATCTCTATAGACACAATATGGTTATGGATCTCTATAGACACAATATGGTTATGGATCTCTATAGAGCCAATATGGTTATGGATCTCTATAGACACAATATGGTTATGGATCTCTATAGAGCCAATATGGTTATGGATCTCTATAGACACAATATGGTTATGGATCTCTATAGACACAATATGGTTATGGATCTCTATAGACACAATATGGTTATGGATCTCTATAGACACAATATGGTTATGGATCTCTATAGACACAATATGGTTATGGATCTCTATAGACACAATATAAACGTCTTTTAACCAGCCAAGCAAAAATCAAAATTGGAACGTCGAATTAAAAGTTACCAACTCATAATTCATTTTACGCATATTCAATCTCGGATATTTTAAGTATCCTTAAAACCTATACTTTTAATCGGCACATGTAAATTAATTTATGACTAAACACGTGAATAGAGTTTTGATAAATGGTTATTTAGTGTAATTTTGTCGTTATTTTGCGAGGACAGTGCTGTTAAAGCTGGTATTTCTTTCGTTGATAACAACTTCCGCACGCACGCACGCACGCACGCACGCATTCGCACATTCCAACAATACTATTTTCCGATATATATATATCGTTTTATTGTACATACAAGTATTTTGGGATTGCCTCTAGTCCTTTTAACATAAACAATACAATTGGAATTTGAGTATGCATAAAAAGGTATTCAATGATTAAGAAATACACTTACTCTAAGGATCGCCAATTTTATTTACATATTAACGGCAACTGTTCATTGGACAATTAAACTTGAAAAGTTTTCCTCGGACTGCCTAATTGTTATTCTCAGTACGTACAAAGTCTTGTACAAAAGGCGAACAAGAACACGGTTACCTTCAGTATCCTGTGTATAAAAGCCTACGGTGATATAAAGACTTCGTTACGTCGTAATGTGCGCTAAAAAACAAAAACAGCAGCAGCAGCAACAAAACAGCAGCAGCAGCAGCAGAAGCAGCAGCAACAGCAGCAGCACTGTTACTGCAAGTATGGCGTTTATGGGATTTCTATCATAACGACATCGTGGAGCACTGTTATACAATCGATGCTTTACAGATATAGTTCTGACTTTTAACATTTAGCTGTTAACGGATTCCACTAAACGCTCTATGTTCAAATTTATAACATTTAGTGGTTCGTAAATTTTTAACATTTAGCGGAAGTTTTAACATTTGGCGGAAATGTTTTAACATTTAGCGTAAGATTTATAACATTTAGCGGAGGTTTTAACATTTAGCGGAATTTTAACATTTAGCGGTGCTACACCCAGTTGTTGTTTATATAAACAATGGCATCAGGAGGTACTTCAGAATGCACACTCTCAATTATCGATGAGCACAATAATCGCCGTGCATGCACGCCATCGGATCCATCTAACATACTTTCACATTCGATGCTCAGACCGGGCCAGTACGTTCAGTTTAACATAGCTACGCACCTGCTTTTCACTGTTCAGTTAAAACTGAGGGAGCGATTCGAGTTTTAACACCAGTGTTCAATGATAGCGCTATATAGCCTAGTGTTCAATGATAGCGCCATACAGCCTTGTCTTCAATGATAGCGGCATATAGCCTAGTGTGCAATGATAGCGCCATATAGCCTAGTGTTCAATGATAGAGCCATATAGTCTAGTGTTCAATGATAGCGCCATATAGCCTGGTGTTCAATGATAGCGCCATATAGCCTGATGTTCAATGGTAGCGCCATATAGCCTGGTGTTCAATGATAGCGCCATATAGCCTAATGTTCAATGATAGCGCTATATAGCCTAGTGTTCAATGATAGCGCCATATAGCTAGTGTTCAATGGTAGCGCTATATAGCCTAGTGTTCAATGATAGCGCCATATAGCCTAGTGTTCAATGATAGCGCTATATAGCCTGGTGTTCAATGATAGCGACATATAGCCTAGTGTTCAATGATAGCGCCATATAGCCTAGTGTTCTAATGTAGCGATAAAGCGTAATGTTTAGTGATAGCGCATTATGTCCTAGTTATAAATGATAGCTCTATAGCCTGGTGTTCAATGGTAGCGTTATATAGCCTAGTGTTCAATGATAGCGCTATTTAGCCTAGTGTTCAATGATAGCGCCATATACCATGGTGTTCAATGATAGCACCATATAGCCTAGTGTTCAATGATAGCGCTATATAGCCTAGTGTTCAATGATAGCGCTATATAGCATAGTGTTCAATTGAATTGGATTTTATAGTCGCACCAACAGCTAAGGTCATATGGCGACTTTCCAACTTCAACTGGTGGAGGAAGACCCCAGGTGCCCATCCGGGCGATTTTCGTGCAAGGGCGGGCACCTGGGTAGAACCACCGACGTTCCGCAAGCCAGCTGGATAGCTTCCTCACATAAAGATTCCTAGGCCCCTGAGGGATCGAACCTACAGCGGTTAGGGGCAAGTGATTGCAAGTCAGAGACTCTAACCACTCGGCCACGGACGCCCCTGCCTAGTGTTCAATGATAGCGCTATTTAGCCTAGTGTTCAATGGTAGCACCATATAGCCTGGTGTTCAATGATAGTGCTATATAGCCTAGTGTTCAATGATAGTGCTATATAGCCTAGTGTTCAATGATAGCGCCATATAGCCTAGTGTTCAATGATAGAACTATATAGCCTAGTGTTGAATGATAGCGTTATATAGCCTAGTGTTCAATAATAGCGTCATATAGCCTAGTGTGCAATGATAGCACCATATAGCCTAGTGTTCAATGATAGCGCTATATAGCCTAGTGTTCAATGATAGCGCTGTATAGCCTAGTGTTCAATGATAGCGCTATATAGCCTGGTGTTCAATGATAGCGCCATATAGCCTAGTGTTCAATGATAGAACTATATAGCCTAGTGTTCAATGATAGCGCTATATAGCCTGGTGTTCAATGATAGCACCATATAGCCTAGTGTTCAATGATAGTGCTATATAGCCTGGTGTTCAATGATAGCGCTATATAGCCTAGTGTTCAATGATAGCGCCATACAGCCTAGTGTTCAATGATAGCGCTATATAGCCTAGTGTTCAATGATAGCGCTATATAGCCTAGTGTTTCAATGATAGCACCATATAGCCTGGTGTTCAATGATAGCACCATATAGCCTAGTGTTCAATGATAGCGCTATATAGCCTAGTGTTCAATGATAGCGCTGTATAGCCTAGTGTTCAATGATAGCGCTATATAGCCTGGTGTTCAATGATAGCACCATATAGCCTAGTGTTCAATGGTAGCACCATATAGCCTGGTGTTCAATGATAGCACCATATAGCCTAGTGTTCAATGATAGCGCTATATAGCCTAGTGTTCAATGATAGCGCTGTATAGCCTAGTGTTCAATGATAGCGCTATATAGCCTGGTGTTCAATGATAGCACCATATAGCCTAGTGTTCAATGATAGCGCTATATAGCCTAGTGTTCAATGATAGCGCTGTATAGCCTAGTGTTCAATGATAGCGCTATATAGCCTAGTGTTCAATGATAGCGCTATATAGCCTAGTGTTCAATGATAGCGCTGTATAGCCTAGTGTTCAATGATAGCGCTATATAGCCTAGTGTTCAATGATAGCGCTATATAGCCTAGTGTTCAATGATAGCGCTATATAGCCTAGTGTTCAATGATAGCGCTATATAGCCTAGTGTTCAATGATAGCACCATATAGCCTAGTGTTCAATGATAGCGCTATATAGCCTAGTGTTCAATGATAGCGCTATATAGCCTAGTGTTCAATGATAGCGCTATATAGCCTATTGTTCAATGATAGCGCTGTATAGCCTAGTGTTCAATGATAGCGCTGTATAGCCTAGTGTTCAATGATAGCACCATATAGCCTAGTGTTCAATGATAGCGCTATATAGCCTATTGTTCAATGATAGCGCTGTATAGCCTAGTGTTCAATGATAGCGCTATATAGCCTGGTGTTCAATGATAGCACCATATAGCCTAGTGTTCAATGATAGCGCTATATAGCCTAGTGTTCAATGATAGCGCTGTATAGCCTAGTGTTCAATGATAGCGCTATATAGCCTAGTGTTCAATGATAGCGCTATATAGCCTAGTGTTCAATGATAGCGCTGTATAGCCTAGTGTTCAATGATAGCGCTATATAGCCTAGTGTTCAATGATAGCGCTATATAGCCTAGTGTTCAATGATAGCGCTATATAGCCTAGTGTTCAATGATAGCGCTATATAGCCTAGTGTTCAATGATAGCGCCATATAGCCTAGTGTTCAATGATAGCGCTATATAGCCTAGTGTTCAATGATAGCGCTATATAGCCTAGTGTTCAATGATAGCGCTATATAGCATATTGTTCAATGATAGCGCTGTATAGCCTAGTGTTCAATGATAGCGCTGTATAGCCTAGTGTTCAATGATAGCGCTGTATAGCCTAGTGTTCAATGATAGCGCTATATAGCCTAGTGTTCAATGATAGCGCTATATAGCCTATTGTTCAATGATAGCGCTGTATAGCCTAGTGTTCAATGATAGCGCTGTATAGCCTAGTGTTCAATGATAGCGCCATATAGCCTAGTGTTCAATTGAATTGGATTTTATAGTCGCACCAACAGCTAAGGTCATATGGCGACTTTCCAACTTCAACTGGTGGAGGAAGACCCCAGGTGCCCATCCGGGCAATTTTCGTGCAAGGGCGGGCACCTGGGTAGAACCACCGACGTTCCGCAAGCCAGCTGGATAGCTTCCTCACATAAAGATTCCTAGGCCCCTGAGGGATCGAACCTACAGCGGTTAGGGGCAAGTGATTGCAAGTCAGAGACTCTAACCACTCGGCCACGGACGCCCCTGCCTAGTGTTCAATGATAGCGCTATTTAGCCTAGTGTTCAATGGTAGCACCATATAGCCTGGTGTTCAATGATAGTGCTATATAGCCTAGTGTTTAATGATAGCGCTATATAGCCTAGTGTTCAATGATAGTGCTATATAGCCTAGTGTTCAATGGTAGCACCATATAGCCTGGTGTTCAATGATAGTGCTATATAGCCTAGTGTTCAATGATAGTGCTATATAGCCTAGTGTTCAATGATAGCGCCATATAGCCTAGTGTTCAATGATAGAACTATATAGCCTAGTGTTGAATGATAGCGTTATATAGCCTAGTGTTCAATAATAGCGTCATATAGCCTAGTGTGCAATGATAGCACCATATAGCCTAGTGTTCAATGATAGCGCTATATAGCCTAGTGTTCAATGATAGCGCTGTATAGCCTAGTGTTCAATGATAGCGCTATATAGCCTGGTGTTCAATGATAGCGCCATATAGCCTAGGGTTCAATGATAGAACTATATAGCCTAGTGTTCAATGATAGCGCTATATAGCCTGGTGTTCAATGATAGCACCATATAGCCTAGTGTTCAATGATAGTGCTATATAGCCTGGTGTTCAATGATAGTGCTATATAGCCTAGTGTTCAATGATAGCGCTATATAGCCTAGTGTTCAATGATAGCACCATATAGCCTGGTGTTCAATGATAGCACCATATAGCCTAGTGTTCAATGATAGCGCTATATAGCCTAGTGTTCAATGATAGCGCTGTATAGCCTAGTGTTCAATGATAGCGCTATATAGCCTGGTGTTCAATGATAGCACCATATAGCCTAGTGTTCAATGGTAGCACCATATAGCCTGGTGTTCAATGATAGCACCATATAGCCTAGTGTTCAATGATAGCGCTATATAGCCTAGTGTTCAATGATAGCGCTATATAGCCTGGTGTTCAATGATAGCACCATATAGCCTAGTGTTCAATGATAGCGCTATATAGCCTAGTGTTTAATGATAGCGCTGTATAGCCTAGTGTTCAATGATAGCGCTATATAGCCTAGTGTTCAATGATAGCGCTATATAGCCTAGTGTTCAATGATAGCGCTGTATAGCCTAGTGTTCAATGATAGCGCTATATAGCCTAGTGTTCAATGATAGCGCTATATAGCCTAGTGTTCAATGATAGCGCTATATAGCCTAGTGTTCAATGATAGCACCATATAGCCTAGTGTTCAATGATAGCGCTATATAGCCTAGTGTTCAATGATAGCGCTATATAGCCTAGTGTTCAATGATAGCGCTATATAGCCTATTGTTCAATGATAGCGCTGTATAGCCTAGTGTTCAATGATAGCGCTGTATAGCCTAGTGTTCAATGATAGCGCTGTATAGCCTAGTGTTCAATGATAGCGCTATATAGCCTAGTGTTCAATGATAGCGCTATATAGCCTAGTGTTCAATGATAGCGCTATATAGCCTAGTGTTCAATGATAGCGCTGTATAGCCTAGTGTTCAATGATAGCGCTGTATAGCCTAGTGTTCAATGATAGCGCTATATAGCCTATTGTTCAATGATAGCGCTATATAGCCTAGTGTTCAATGATAGCGCTGTATAGCCTAGTGTTCAATGATAGCGCTATATAGCCTATTGTTCAATGATAGCGCCATATAGCCTAGTGTTGAATGATAGCGTTATATAGCCTAGTGTTCAATAATAGCGTCATATAGCTAGTGTGCAATGATAGCACCATATAGCCTAGTGTTCAATGATAGCGCTATATAGCCTAGTGTTCAATGATAGCGCTGTATAGCCTAGTGTTCAATTGATAGCGCTATATAGCCTAGTGTTCAATGATAGCGCTATATAGCCTATTGTTCAATGATAGCGCTGTATAGCCTAGTGTTCAATGAAAGCGCTATATAGCCTATTGTTCAATGAAAGCGCTATATAGCCTAGTGTTCAATGGTAGTGCTATATAGCCTGGTGTTCAATGATAGCGCTATATAGCCTGGTGTTCAATGATAGCGCTATATAGCCTAGTGTTCAATGATAGCCCTATATTGAATAGTGTTTAATGATAGTGCTATATAGCCTGGTGTTCAATGATAGCGCTATATAGCCTAGTGTTCAATGATAGCCCTATATTGAATAGTGTTTAATGATAGTGCTATATAGCCTGGTGTTCAATGATAGCGCTATATAGCCTAGTGTTCAATGATAGCGCTATATAGCCTGGTGTTCAATGATAGCTCTATATAGTATTTTATTATGGCACATAGTTTGTAAAACATTTGTTTTTTGTTTAAATTGTTACATCTTTGAGTGTTACCCTCCCTTTACGTGAAAACATGAAATGTGCTGATAAAACACATAACATAAGTCAAAGATCGCTTAAAGATATAAAATTCTTAAAATTGGTATGAAATGATAGAAAAAAACATAAATATTTTACCCCTTTTTCGCAGATTCTCCGTCTATAAAAAATGAAATATGGATAATCTTAAATTACCTCCCTTTCAATTGAATATTTTTTGAAATTCAAGTAACTATAATTCAGCGTCAGCATTAAATATTTCGAAAATTTCTTTTGCAAACGCATTTGTAGTACTAATGCTAGTACAACATGATGTCAAAATAATTTTAACTGGCATATTTTAGAATTAGGAACATCGAAAGCTTCACTAATTCGAAGTACTTAATAAAATCGTATATACCCAGTTATATAAGTGTTATAACTTATTTCTAAGAAAACACATTGACTTAAAAGTTTTAAATATGTTCATGCAATCAGTGTAGACGATTTACACTCATTATTTTGCAGTTTAACCGTATCTCTAATCAAGCACAAAATACACAAAGCAATGAGAATATTATTGACAAATTCTTAGGTTGATACTTAGCAATTTGGTTTAGTATATAGCCTAGTATTCAATGATAGCGATATAGCCTAATGTTCAAAGATAGCGCTATAGAGCCTAGTGATCAATACTAGCGATATATAGTCTAGTGTTCAATGATAGCGTCATATAGCCTAGTGTTAAATGATAGCGACATATAGCCTAGTGTTCAATGATTACGCTAAATAGCCTAGTGTTCACTGATAATGCTATATTGCCTAGTGTTCAATGGTAGCGCTATATAGCATAGTGTTCAAATGTAGCGTTATAGCCTAGTGTTCAATGATAGCGCTATATAGCCTAGTGTTCAATGGTAGGGCTATATAGCCTAGTGTTCAATGATAGCAGCTATGTAGCCTACTGCTCAATGATAGCGCTATATAACCTAGTGTTCAATGATAATTCCATATAGCCTTGTCTTCCATGATAGCGGTATATAGCCTATTGTTAAACGATAGCGCTATATAGCCGAGTGTTCAATGAAAGCGGTATATAGCCTAGTGTTCAACGATAGCGCTATATAGCCCATTGTTCAACGCTAGCGCTATATAGCCTAGTGTTCAGTGAAAGCGCTATATGGCCTATGGCCTAGTGTTCAATGATAATGTCATATAGCCTAGTGTTCAATGATAGCGCTATATAGCCTAGTGTTCAATGACAATTCCATATAGCCTAGTGTTCAATGAAATCGCTATATAGCCTAGTCTTCAATGAAATCGCTATATAGCCTAGTCTTCAATGATAGCGCTATATAGCCAAGTGTTCAACGATAGCGCTATATAGCCTAGTGTTCAATGAAAGCGATACATAGCCTAGTGTTCAACGATAGCGCTATATAGCCTAGTGTTCAGTGAAAGCGCTGTATAGCCTGGTGTTCAATGATAGCGCTATATATGATAATGCTCTATAGACTAGTGTTCAATGATAGCGCTATATAGCCTAGTGTTCAATGAAATCGCTATATAGCCAAGTCTTCAATGATAGCGCTATATAGCCTAGTGTTCAACGATAGCGCTATATAGCCTAGTGTTCAATGAAAGCGATACATAGCCTAGTGTTCAACGATAGCGCTATATAGCCTAGTGTTCAGTGAAAGCGCTATATAGCCTGGTGTTCAATGATAGATCCATATAGTCTAGTGTTCAATGATATCGCTATATAGCCTAGTGTTCAATGAAAATGCTATATAGCCTAATGTTCAATGATAGTGCCATATAGCCTAGTTTTCAATGGTAGCGCTATATAGCCTAGTGTTCAATGATAGCGCTATAAAGCCTAGTGTTCAATGATAGCGCTATAGCCTAGTGTTCTATGAAAACTCTATATAGCCTAGTGTTCAATGATAGTGCTATAGCCTAGTGTTCTATGAAAACTCTATATAGTCTAGTGTTCAATGATAGCGCTATAGCCTAGTGTTCTATGATAGCGCTATAGCCTAGTGTTCAATGATAGCGCTGTATAGCCTAGTGTTCTATGATAGCGCTATATAGCCTAGTGTTCAATGATAGCGCTATAGCCTAGTATTCTATGAAAACTCTATATAGCCTAGTGTTCGATGATAGCGCTATAGCCTAGTGTTTTATGAAAACGCTATATAGCCTAGTGTTCAATGATAGCGCTATAGCCTAATGTTCAATGATAGCGCTATATATGATAATGCTCTATATACTAGTGTTCAATGATAGCGCTATATAGCCTACTGTTCAATGAAATCGCTATATAGCCAAGTCTTCAAAGATAGCGTTATATAGCCTAGTGTTCAACGATAGTGCTATATAGCCTAGTGTTCAATGAAAATGATACATAGCCTATTGTTCAACGGTAGCGCTATATAGCCTAGTGTTCAGTGAAAGCGCTATATAGCCTGGTGTTCAATGATAGATCCATATAGCCTAGTGTTCAATGATATCGCTATATAGCCTAGTGTTCAATGAAAATGCTATATAGCCTAGTGTTCAATGATAGTGCCATATAGCCTAGTTTTCAATAGTAGCGCTATATAGCCTATTGTTCAATGATAGCGCTATATAGCCTAGTGTTCAATGATAGCGCTGTATAGCCTAGTGTTCAATGATAGCGCTATAACCTAGTGTTCTATAAAAACTCTATATAGCCTAGTGTTCAATGATAGTGCTATATAGCATAGTGTTCAATGAAAGCACTATAAAGCCTAGTGTTCAATGAAAGAACTATATAGTCTGGTATTCAATGTTAGCTTTATATAGCCTAGTGTTCAATGCTAGTGCTATATAGCCTAATGTTCAATGGTAGGCCTATATATCCTAGTGTTCAATGATAGCGCTATATAGTCTAGTTTTTAATGATAGCCTATATAGTCTAGTGTTTAATGATAGCCTATATTTAATAGTGTTCAGTGATAGCGCTATATAGCCTAATGTTCAATGGTAGCGTTATATTGGCTAGTGTTTATTGAAACACTATATAGCTTAATGTTTAATGATAATGCTAAATAGCCTAGTATTCAAAAGTAGCGCTATAGCCTAGTGTTCAATGATAGCGCTATATAGCCTATTGTTCAGTGAAAGCGTTGTATAGCCTGGTGTTCAATGATAGATCCATATGGCCTAGTGTTCAATGATATCGCTATATAGCCTAGTGTTCAATGAAAATGCTATATAGCCTAGTGTTCAATGATAGTGCCATATCGCCTAGTTTTCAATGGTAGCGCTAAATAGCCTAGTGTTCAATGATAGCGCTATATAGCATAGTGTTCAGTGATAGCGCTTTGCTATAGCCTAGTGTTCAATGAAAACACTATATAGCCTAGTGTTCAATGGAAGTGCTATATAGCCTAGTGTTCAGTGATAGTGCTATATAGCCAAGTGTTCAACGATATTGCTATATAGCTTAGTGTTCAATGATAGCGCTATAGCCTAATGTTCAATGATAGTGCTATATATATGATAATGCTCTATAGCCTAGTGTTCAATGAAAATTCCATATAACCTATTCTTCCATGATAGCGGTATATAGCCTATTGTTCAACGATAGCGCTATATAGCCGAGTGTTCAATGAAAGCGATACATAGCCTAGTGTTCAACGATAGCGATATATAGCCTAGTTTTCAGTGAAAGCGCTATATGGCCTATGGCCTAATGTTCAATGATAATGTCATATAACCTAGTGTTCAATGATAGCGCTATATAGCCTAGTGTTCAATGATAGTTCCAAAGAGCCTAGTGTTCAATGAAATCGCTATATAGCCTAGTCTTCAATGATAGCGCTATATAGCCTAGTGTTCAACGACAACGCTATATAGCCTAGTGTTCAACGATAGCGCTATATAGCCTAGTGTTCAATGATAGCGCTATAGCCTATTGTTCAATGATAGCGCTGTAAAGCCTAGTGTTCAATGATAGCGCTATATAGCCTAGTGTTCAATGATAGCGCTATAGCCTAGTGTTCAATGAAACCACTATCTAGCCTAGTGTTCAATGATAGTGCTATATAGCATAGTGTTCAATGAAAGCGCTATGTAGCCTAGTGTTCAATGAAAGAACTATATAGTCTGGTATTCAATGTTAGCTTTATATAGCCTAGTGTTCAATGATAGTGATATATAGCCTAATGTTCAATGGTAGGGCTATATATCCTAGTGTTCAATGATAGCGCTATATAGTCAAGTTTTTAATGATAGCCTATATAACCTAGTGTTTAATGATAGCCTATATTTAATAGTGTTCAATGATAGAGCTATAAAGCCTAGTGTTCAATGGTAGCGTTATATTGGCTAGTGTTTAATGAAACACTATATAGCTTAGTGTTCAATGATAACGCTAAATAGCCTAGTGTTCAATGGTAGCGCTATATAGCCTAGTGTTCAATGATAGCGCTATATAGCATAGTGTTCAATGATAACGCTATATAGGCTTATGTTCAATGGTTGGGCTATATAGCCTAGTGTTCAATGATAGTTCCATATAGCCTAGTGTTCAATTACAGCTCTATATAGCCTAGTGTTCAATGATAACGCTATATAGCCTTGTGTTCAATGATAGCGCTATATAGTCTGGTGTCCAATGATAGTTCCATATAGCCTAGTGTTCAATTACAGCTCTATATAGCCTAGTGTTCAATGCTAGTGCTATATAGCCTAGTGTTCAATGATAGCGCTATATAGCCTGGTGTTCAATGATAGCGTTATATAGCCTAGTGTTCAATGATAGTTCCATATAGCCTAGTGTTCAATTACACCTCTATATAGCCTAGTGTTCAGTGATATCGCTATATAGCCTAGTGTTCAATGATAGCGTTAATATTGGCTAGTGTTTAATGAAACGCTATATATCCTAGTTTTCAGTGATAACGCTATATAACCTACTGTTCAGTGATAGCTCTATATAGCCTAGTATTCAAAAGTAGGGCTATAGCCTAGTGTTCAATGAAAGCGCTTTATATCCTAATATTCAATGGTACTGCTTTATAGGCGTGTGTTCAATGATAGCGCTTTATAGCCTAAAGTGCAATGATAGCGCTTTATATTCTCGTTTTCAATCATAGCGCTATATAGCCTTGTGTTCTAATGTAGCATAATAGCCTAGTGTTTTTGTGATAGCGCTTTATATCCTAGTGTTAAATGATAGCGTTATTTAGCCTAGTGTTCAATGATAGCATTATATAGCCTAGTGTTCAATGACAGTGCTATATAACCAACTGTTCAGTGATAGTGCTATATAACCAACTGTTCAGTGATAGAGCTATATAGCCTAGTGTTCAATGATAGCGTTATATAGCCTAGTGTTCAATGATATCGCTATATAGCCTAGTGTTCAATGATAGCGTTAATATTGGCTAGTGTTTAATGAAACACTATATATCCTAGTTTTCAGTGATAGCTTTATATAGCCTAGTGTTCAATGACAGTGCTATATAACCAACTGTTCAGTGATAGTGCTATATAACCAACTGTTCAGTGATAGAGCTATATAGCCTAGTGTTCAATGATAGCGTTATATAGCCTAGTGTTCAATGATATCGCTATATAACCAACTGTTCAGTGATAGCGCTATATATCCTAGTGTTCAATGATAGCGCTATATAGCCTAGTATTCAAAACTAGGGCTATAGCCTAGTGTTCAATGAAAGCGCTTTATATCCTAATGTTCAATGGTACTGCTTTATAGGCGTGTGTTCAATGATAGCGATTTATAGCCTAAAGTGCAATGATAGCGCTTTATATTCTAGTTTTCAATCATAGCGCTATATAGCCTTGTGTTCTAATGTAGCATAATAGCCTAGTGTTTTTGTGATAGCGATTTATATCCTAGTGTTCAATGATAGCGTTATTTAGCCTAGTGTTCAATGATAGCATTATATAGCCTAGTGTTCAATGACAGTGCTATATAACCAACTGTTCAGTGATAGCGCTATATAGCCTAGTGTTCAATGATAGCATTATATAGCCTAGTGTTCAATGATATCGCTATATAGCCTAGTGCTCAATGATAGTGGTATATAACCAACTGTTCAGTGATAGAGCTATATAGCCTAGTGTTCAATGATAGCGTTATATAGCCTAGTGTTCAATGATATCGCTATATAGCCTAGTGTTCAATGATAGCGGTAATATTGGCTAGTGTTCAATGACAGCGCTATATAACCAACTGTTCAGTGATAGCGCTATATATCCTAGTGTTCAATGATAGCGCTATATAGCCTAGTATTCAAAAGTAGCACTATAGCCTAGTGTTCAATGAAAGTGCTATATATCCTAATGTTCAATGGTACCGCTTTATAGGCTGGTGTTCAATGATAGCGCTTTATAGCCTAAAGTGCAATGATAGCGCTTTATATTCTAGTTTTCAATCATAGCGCTGTATAGCCTTGTGTTCTAATGTAGCATAATAGCCTAGTGTTTTTGTGATAGCGCTTTATATCCTAGTGTTGAATGATAGCTCATTATAGCCTATTGTTTAAAGATAACGCTATATAGTCTAGCGGTGTACAATCATAGCGCTATAGCCTAATGTTCAATGATAACGCTATAACCTAGTGTTCAGTGATAGCGCTGTTGCCTCGTGTTATAGTAGAAGAGAAGTTTTACAAAATAAACGTTAATACATAAATATACCATATCAACCAAATTATTATGTTAGCTCTCTTTTATTCAGGTCTAAAACCTCAATTCACCATATACCCTGGTGCATAAGCTAGGATAGCACACATTACTGTACAAACTGAATTTTCTTGTTTTTAAGGGGAATTTTTAAGGCTCATTCATTAAACTAGAAAGCCACAACCTGCATGTTGATCCCCATGGTGAAGCAGTCCATATTCTATATTTCTTCCAAAGTAGGTCACAGTGACCGGAAACTTTGCACATGATGATGGATATATTAAGTAACATTAAATGAAATCCAGCAAATAAAAAAGCAAGATAAGCATGTCAAAGCAGAGACAGCAAGTGACCTATATTTCGTCCAATGCAGGTCACACCTTCATTTGCAGATGGTGTTAGATGATATAACGCAATATTCTAGTGGTTTGGTAAAAATCCTGCAATTAATGACGAAGATACAAACAAATGAAAGTCGGACGTACCGACAAACTGAACGAACAAACGTACACTGGACGGCATTGTAAGATCTGTAAACGGGCTCGACAAAAATAGAGACTGTCGTTATACCAGTATGTCAAACTTAAATCTGAACCCTAGACCTCCAAGAAAAGCCTTTAAATTATCTATTTTTTTAAATGATTTCTTGTTGTTTTTTTATGACTATATTTTCTCAAATAATGAAAGAAACAATTGGGTGTGAAATGCTTGAGACATAACTATTATGTGTTAAACCATTAAAACTAATATAAGTAAAGTTATAACATGTAATGCTAAATAAAATAACTCAACCAGAACCAGAACTAGTAATATAGAAAACAGCAGTCAATTTGTTTCCCTTGCAGATTTTCCGGGACATATAATAATAGTACATTTACATACTCACTTCATATTATTATTAAGCAAATGAAATAGGCTTAGTATATTTTTATGTTTTATATTCATAAACTTAAAGGGGTTGATGCATTATTTTCAAACACAATTTATTTAAAAGGGCTCTGAAAAAGTCGAAAAAAGCTGAAAAAATATCACAATGCCATGAAAAATAAAGAAGATATGACCGATTGAAAATTTGCAAACAATATAAATAAGGCGGCCATCTTGGATCGAAGACGTCATCGTGCCTTTTCACTATAAAGGGCATATAGATTTTAAAGAAGAAAAAAATCAGTGCAAATTGATTAACTGAACGGGTGTTCTGCGGAACACGTGTGTCGCCTGTCATCGCTTTGTCAGTATTTATAACAGGTTTTTTTGGACCCAGATACATGTAAATGACCGTGACAAACTGGCCTGAATAAGTTTTGTGATGAAAAAAATAGTATTTAACCAATATAATGACCTTCAGTGTGACCTTGACCTTTATATATATTTTAGTATGGTCATGTCGCTGTTGTCATGAGTATATATTGAAAGTTTGATGAAAAAATGAGAAAGTTGTAGCCAACGTTAAAGTTTTCGTGACGGACGGACGACAAAGTGATCCCTATCTTCGAAAATGCGACACAAAAACTAAATATATATAGATGTAAAATGTATCAATTTTATGCTTATTTTTCTTTTGCAGTGATTTTCTTTGCTTTAAGACATTCTGTCACTATTCCATTTATGGTAAAAAGGCGCGATGAATCATCGTTTAAAGTTGGCCGTCTCCATTTATGTTTCTTTGCAAATTTTCAACATGTCATAAATATCTCCCTTTTTTCCCATGGCATTTTGATATTTCTTTCAGCCTTTTTCACGTTTTTTTTTAAAAAAGAGTCCTTTAAAATATTTTTTGTTTGAAAATAGCGCATCAACACCTTTAATACCATCTCAGAGGCCAATGTTTTTGCTTGCCTATTTTTAAAGCCGTTATTGGACTATATTCCCAATTTTTCCCCCATTTCTGAGACAAAAATTCCAAATTGAAAGAAAAAAAAATCAAGAAAAAAAAAACATTTGTGTGATAAGTACTGAGAATGAAACGCTTTTAAATGCCTGTTGACCTTAGTGTAGTCCAGAGCTGTAGATAAGCTGAGTTTTTGAGTATTTTACTCATACATTTTTTTTTTATAAAAACTCTCAGTTTTTTGTGAGTATTAACTGAATGTCAACTGCATTTAATACTTATAAAGTAACCATTCACTTGCAGTTTATGAATGCATATATATATATATATATATATATATAATAGAGGTACGTACATGAACTGCTGGTATAAATACAGAACAAGTGGCTAGAAAAAACAGACCGCTAATATGAAATGGCCACTTGTCACACTTAAATATTATTGCTGAAATTAACTTCAAAATATTTAATAATCAAGTTACAATGATCAAAAATGATCTGTTTCTAGCTATTCAAATAATTGTTAATTATGATTTGTAAATATATAATATATGGGAGTTCATTTAGGCTATCTAGAAAATTAACTGAACAAAAAAGTAACTGAACAACAAGATTGCTGAGTGTCCCTTTTATGATACAGACAGCTGATAACCATGCATTATGTTATTCATAACAATGAATCATCACCACTGGCCTGAAATTAGACAAAAAATAAAACACTGTTATAGCTTTGACAAGGTTAAAAAAAAATAATGGCCTCCATATATTACTGTCACTTAACTGGCAATATCAGCCTAACCCTTTGCTTCGAATAGTTCTCAATTGATGGTGTTTGAAATAAAATAGGAAATAATAATACTTTTAAATAAAACTTGTTCAACTTCAGCATTTTTTCTCTCCAAAAAACACCTTTTTGAGAACTTTTAATTGTTGTTTCTTAGTTGACCATCCATAACATGTCCATCAAACATGTTTTTGATGCAAATTTATTATTAAATGAAAGACTGAGACTTAATACATATAAAAAATACTATCGTTCTTCTTTATTTTAACATTGTCAAAATTGCCCCTTCTTCCAATGCACGTCAAATTTTTCCCCCTCTAAAGGGCCCCAATACTCCCTTCCCATAAAAGTAAAAAAAAAACACTGAATGTAATCATATAATAAAATAATGTAAAAAATAAAAAATAGGCAGTGTCCTCCCAAAAGAGCCTGTGAACTCTGAATACTGAACACAACCTCATTCAAGCAAACTGCCATATAAATATTATTGACCGAATATGTGAAACCATCACATTCACATGCTGAAACAAGGGTAGGTGAGAATCAGAACTGTTAACTTGGCAATTTACCACACAAATTGAAATTTGCTTGTTTCTTCATTAACAAGAGCAACAACTCCACGTGCACTGGTTTTGATCATTGTTGGAGAAACCCGATCTGTGGCCCAGTGGATAGCACATTCGGACTGAATCCGGAGATCACCGATTAGGGTCGATGAGGACCTTTTTGAGTATTATCATCCAAGCATGTTAAAGAACAATAGTAATCTATTTGAAAGTAAGAGTAGGGCAGGGTTCCAGGATTCCTATGCATCCACCCTGGGACAACTCTTATGCATACAATCATGTACACAAGCCAGGCGCATAGCTGGGCTTACGCACCTACGCACATGCGTACATTATTTGTCAATGTCTGGAAAAAAAATGCGAAAAACGCGGGAGGGGTGAGTTGTTTTAAACTTATAAAGTTCCGTATGCCGTACCTGATTTAATTTTGTCTTCTGATTTCAATGTGTATTAAAATAGCTGTCAAAATAGCTTAAAATTGCTATGAAATATACGCCAAAACTCACCTATGATCGTCTGGCAAAAATATATATCAAGGGCAATAACTCTATATTACATGTTATTTTTGCTTATACTCTGTAAAATAATATGAAACATTAATTCTGCTCATTCGCCAAACTCAACCAAGATCTTATTGAAACAAACATTAATGTTCTATTGAAACGTTTAAAGCTAATGCATTAATAAAGACGAACATTACAGTTTCATGACAGTAATAAACCTCCCCCGATAGCCATACCCTATCCTCCTTTTATTAACATATACACATTTTACATATAAATAAATACAAAATATAGAGGACCATTGATGACTGCCTGTGTCACATTTCTCGTTAACAAAACAATTTGCAAACATTAAAGTTCTAATCATTACAACAGAAGTTTTACAACAAAAGAATGACAAGACAAAAATAATTTGTCTATATATACATAATTTTCATTACATGTATCATCAATATTTATATACCAATAAACTTTATCCCGGCTGGGAATAAAAAGAGCAAACGGAGCAAAAAATATTTGGACACGCAGCAACATTGGTGGCATTTTTCATTTTCTCTACCCCACCCCCGCTACCAGACCTTATTTAGGAAAATAAATAAACAAACGAGCCTGGATTTCTTTCTAATTATTTTGTTACTAATTTACCTAGCAGTTGCTGGTTTAATAAATAAACAGCAACTCAACAAAAATATTGCTGTGTGTCCGTTGAAAGAGACTTGAGGCAATTTCAAAGTAATAATTTGTTACCGGTTCCAACATTAATTTAAATTCCCAAATTTTATTATTATTTTATACAAAATTTATACAACAACAAGCATCGCATAGAATAAAATTTTACCAGACTGCCTTCAGTGCCTTTAAAAATTAAATGCATTACATTACTATGGGTGAAAGACCAGGATATCTCAGTGAAAGAAAATTCATAATCGCTAAAATTTATTAA
Organism: Cyrtodaria siliqua; assembly: GCA_037043455.1. Lineage (NCBI taxonomy): Eukaryota > Metazoa > Mollusca > Bivalvia > Adapedonta > Hiatellidae > Cyrtodaria > Cyrtodaria siliqua. The sequence continues at coordinate 24,879 of JAWPHD010008044.1, read as the reverse complement.
CTCTGAGGTTTAAAGTTTTGAATCACTGAATAAAACTAGAAGTCTAGAAGGGTGTTCCACGGAGCACTTGCATCGCCTGCCGTGTGCTTATTTCAACAAGTACAATCTAACTGTAAAGTTTGAAGACACGGGTTGCAATCCGTCATGAATTATGGAGTAGTTTTTTATTTTTAAGTGTTAAAGTTTAAGAAAAGAGGCATAAATCTCCATTGGATAATTGACAAAGAAGGACTGTATAAAGTTTCATGACCATAGGTCAATATTTTGCCAAGTTATCATGGTTATGAGCTATGCAAAGTTTCAGGTTAAAGTTTTATGACAAGGGGGCATAACTCTGCCAAAATGTCAGAGTTATTGATCATGTGTAACAATATTATGTGTGTGTGGTAAGATGAATAAGTGTGTGAAGCTTCATGAGTCAAATACTTCTTAAGTTATGGCTTGTAATGAGGCGTGTTAGGTTGCAGGTTAGTTTTATGAAAGGGGGAATAACTATGTCAGAATGAAAGTCAGAGTTATTGGACATGTTTAACAGCAGATGAAGATGTGTGTGAAGTTTCATGAACATTTCAAGTTATAGAAAGGTTAGGTTGCAGGTTAAAGTGTGACGGATGGACGATGACGGACAAAGTGATCCCTAATTGTCTGCCATGCTACGCAGGCGACACAAAAAGTGTTTATAGAAACAAACACACCGGATTATCGGATTGCGGAAATCTAAAAGTAAATTCTAACAACAATGGACTTTTTTGTTGTCTATTTATAAATAATTTGGCAAATGCCAAAAGTTTTCACTGTAAACCGATTTAAAATGTAATAAATAGATTAAAATTATTAAGTGTTGGGTTCGATAAGAGGAAAATCCTTCATTCAATGGTAGGAGTGTTTTGTTTTTACATTTTCTCGCATCCGAATCATGAATAGAACCACACGCCTACCATCTCGTGAAGTATTTCCCTATAATGTATCCCAGCTGTTAAATGATCTCTGTATATTTCTTGAACTGTACAAGTGTAAACATTCAACACACATGAAGATATTTTTTTACATTGAATTACCACAAAATAAAGACAAAGAATTTGGACATATTCAATGTTATGTACATGTAGTTTTACATAAAAAGCCTGAAGTATCATCAAATATTCTATTTTATATGTTTACCCAGTAGTAAACATGCCCTGGTACGTATTAATACTGTCATAGTTTTTCTGCTCAATTTCAGTATTTAGTTTTACTATAAACACAGACCTGTACGTGTATAACATAATCTAGTCTGAGTCTGAAGATATAACAAACCTCTGAACTGATATAGCCCAGGGGTTACATATCCAAGTTAAAAGTTTTAGTGCAGAAGCCTGAAGGAACCCCATCAGGGCTTTCAAGCCCTCAGAACATCTACATCCCTAAAGTTTCATGTTTTCAAATTATAAATATGGTAAAACTTAACTATGGACATGTTACACATGGGTTATGTCCAGTGAAATTCCAACAGACTCATACCACAGATCATTGTTATTTTTAAAAGTTATAACATTAAAATATTATATAATTATATGCCAGAATTGTGCACCAGTCAATGAAGGCCACCATACCTAGAAAAACTTACTATAAAATTCGGGTTATCCAATATTTACATCACTCCATAACTGACATTAAAACTGGCAGTCAAACAATTCTAACATTACACAGTAATATGCTGTCTACACGATGAATCACACTGCAGCTGTGGTGCTCTGCACTGTGTAGTAAACACTTTCAATGAAATATCTTTACTAATTGTGGGAACCAGCCATCTGTATTTAAAGGGACACATGGCAATCTGGAGTTTTATATCAGGCATTACAAGTGTGTGTGTGTGTGTGTAGTTCTAAGGTTTAAAGTCCCTTCGCCAACAAACTCAATGTGCCCTAAACCGAGATGGGTACAATCAAGTCTGGACTTTTTTAAAATGTATTTTTGAATTTTGAAGTTTACATGGCCCTGCCAGCAGGTCTGTTTAAAGCCTAAATATGTGCCAAAGGCGGAGTCAACATCAGCGGTTAATTCAACCTAATTTCGTGTGTTGACACCTTTTCGGTCCTAACTAAAAAGATAGCTGTAACATACCTATGCTAATAAAGTACTATTTCTCTAATGAAAAAATATTACCGATTTCGATAGTGCTATGCACGCATATATGCATGTTCATATATCCCTAAAAACACCCCACAGTGTTTTCGCGCCACCATATCTTTTGATTCTTACTCGAGCCTAGACTTGATTTCGCTTGCACGCCCCACTGGCTGCAGCGAGCAGCATCCGCTCGCTGCATTTGTGTCAGTGGAGAGACTCGCCTACTATGAAGGTGTATTTCCTTCATAGTTTAGGCATTGATTAGTTAGCGCGGCCCCACCGTGCGATGTGTATATATATACCATAATTATAATGCATACTGTATACATAAATCCTACCCATCTCGTTCCCTGCCATACTCCCACATTGGTTCACCCTTTTAGTCTTATTTGCGTGGGCAGGTACACTTGCGTGCCCCATAGTCTACAGCCAACATTATTGGGCTGTATTTGGTGACAATGGGGAGGAGACCCGCCTACTACTGTGTAGTTTAAGTTTCTATGCAGTATAGGCGTAAGTTTGCCAATGCGGGCGCCCAGCGCGGTATGTCACTATATACTTCCTTTTGTATCTGTTATATTATATTCTACCTTTCTAGATATGGTTTGTCCTATTCTAAGTTTTAAGCTAGTTCTTGAAGGTCGAATTTCTTAGATACGTTAGCCAAGGTCAAGGTTGAGGTCAGTGTCAAGGTCGCGTCTGTCAATTTGAACACGGGCGCGGACTGGAAGGAGAGCTCTTTGTTGAGACAGACATTCTGAGAAAATGACAATGGGGAGAGCCGCTTAAGTTACGAGTGGGTTTGGCAATGCTTTCTTTCAGCATGAGGTGTCTGTCCCGAAATGCATAGTAAACTCATACCATAATCTTAAGAGTGTCTCATCTACTATGCAGATCCCGTGTATATACATATATTCATATGCAGCCCTATACTAGTAACAGTATCTGGTTGAAATGAACTTTCATTACAGAAGTAATTAAACTGTAATTACAGAAGTAATTACAGAAGTTCTTCATCCAAAATGGTTTCTCTATCATCATAACTTTCAACCTCTATATCTACCTCATTATCGTCTAACTCATCATCAATTTCTTCATTGACATTAACAGTATCAACTTCTTTTAAGATATTGGTTTCATTTGCTTCAAGAACCCTATTTTGGCAAACGACACGACATTTAAAACAAGCCGGACCGCAATACTTGTTTTGTTTCTTGCAACCACATGTTTTATTTATACACATTTTACTGCATTCACAACCTTTTGTCCATAACTTAACATTTGAATGTACTTTTTCTATGTTTTTCTGGTGTATCCCAAACTATGTTCAGCTGATTTTCATCTATACTCCAGCCATGGTTACAAACATCTGGAAATATAACCTGATTAGAGTCGCATTGGTTCCATACTTGTCCGACCCAACATGACCTTTTCCAATGAAAATGTAATGCTTCATAAGAAGGGATATAATTCTCTTCAGAATTCTGACGATAAATTAAACATTCTCTGATTTTTTGGAAATATAGTTTGTGATTTTCATTTTGAGTTAAAGTTTCATCTTTTACTGAAAGATACAAGGATTCAGGAGATGTTGTACCAGTCCCAGTTGTTGGATTTGAAAAGGCATATTTAAAAGTTTTAAGGTATTCGCAGCATATTAAACGGATAAATGAATTGAAGCCTTTCAAATTGTTAATTTCCAGATAGCAACCTAAATTTCCCTTCAATCCATCACATTCTCCATTTATAAATTTGAAGTGTTTGTTTAGAGTTTTGAAAAATGATGCCTTACCATGACCATAAAAATATGATACATAATCACACCCAGTGCATATATAAAACATTTGAAGTATGGTCAGTATGTGACACTCTGTCTCAGTACCCATACACCGGTAATCTATATCTTCATTTATGCTCTTGCAAAGTTTATTCATTGCAATGTATTTCCTTTCTATTAAATCAGTCATTACATCAAACTGTTTATCAGGATAGTTTGCAATTTTAGGTAAACCTATGTGGTATATATCATTGTCAGGGGAATATATTACGATGTTCTTGTAAGGACATTTAAATGCATAATACCATACTAGACTGTCACCTTCATCTATATTTGTTTCGTATAAATGTATATCTTCAATACTGCCATCTGATACTCTTTTACAATTGGAAGAGTCACTGTAACCACCACCAATTATTAATTCTATATCACTTTTCAAATGTTTAGATCCTAGCTGAAGGAATTCTTGAGAGATGAAGTTAACAAGCAGTTTTTTATTGCAACGATTTCTCAAAAACTGTGTCCAATTTGGAGGAAGGCATGTCTTATTATTAATAACTGTTACAGTTTCTGAAGTTTCTAAGCCATCTCTACTTTTCCTGGTAAATATCTTAGGAGACAGTTCATCAATGTTTTGACAATCAAAAGCTAAATAAATTGCCTTTATTCCCATATTTGTGAAACTCATTATATATTTTTGGAACATAATTTGTACATATTCAGAGAATCTTGGGTACATTCTTACAGATGGGATGTTTACTAGAAACATGGCATCAAATATCAAACAATCAATGTCCTCAAACTTAAGTTTTGATGGGAAACAATCAGGATATTGACTATGATACAAATCCTTTATTTTTGATTTTGAACCAGGATTGTACATTTCCCCAGTACTTGAGGCAATTGCTCTAGGGAATGAGATAAATTGTAGCACATTCTGAATAGGAATATTCTGACTTTTTGACCATTCAATCATCACTTTCATCATTTTCAATTCTTGCTGTTTATCCTTTAAAGTGTTTTTTAAAACAGACGATGTTTGTTTTTTAATACCAAAACCAGTCAATTTCAGAATTTTTTGTCTTGCAAATGCATACTCTGTAGATTTCACGCAACTGGTGACATACTGCTTGAAATGCAAATCGGCTTTCTCTATCAAATTCAACAGGTTATTTTGTTGCATATCGGTCCCGGACAGCTTTGGATTGAATAAATGCTTTAATGACTCTGTCTTGGTTATGTCACAATTCAGAGCAGAAGATTCTAATTTTTCTATATACTTTAAAATATTTAGTTCTATTTCTTGTTGCATATTTAATGACAGTTCATAACGTTGAATATTAATACCTAAAACATCCTTCAAGTTTGAAAGAGTCAGTGCACATGATGGCATATAGTGAATAAATTTGGCAAGTGAGGACCTTGTCATTGTATTTAAAACCTTTTTAATATCTCTATTTATACATGATTCGTGTCCTTCATCTAAGGCCTGTGAATGCCAATTATAGCCTTTAACATTCATAGTGAAACCTCCAGATTGAAAATGTTTAACTATTTCTTTTGGAAAAAAATCCAAATCGGCTAAATGTTGGGGTAAAAGTCTGTTGTAATATGTAGACCCTGTAACTTGGGACATTCTAGCCATGTGTTTTAAACACATATTTCTCAAATCCCAGTTGCAGCTTCGCATCGACATGTAATGGGAAACATATATAAATAGGTCTTCATGCAAAAAATCATGCCATATTTTCCAGGTACTATTTTTTTCACAAACAGTTTTAAAAAAAAACTCAAATTAAGTTTGAAGGTCCTTTGTTAAACCCTTCAGTGTTAAAAACTGCTGATCAAATGACAACTCTTGATTAGTGGCAAACTGTTTTATGATTTCAAATATTTCTGAGGCATCTGGCATATCAACACTTTCTTCATGGTTTCTATTTTCAAAAAATATTTTTAGTTCATATCTATACAAAGACTCCCATAACTGTAGAAAAAAAGTGTGTGTTTTCTCAAAATTACCAGCGGTGGCAATTACCTTACATAGAGCACCCCTGTGTAATAAATCTATAAATTGTTGTAAACCCAAATCCAGGTATTTCTTCATTATTACAGACTGGACATTTTTCAGGGTGTGCCAATCACCAATAAACGGAAGCATCCATTCAGGTTCATTCTTCCATTCAGATTTTAATTGAACCAAATGGTCATATGTCTTACCATCACCTACAATAACCAAATAATTAAGCCGTTTGTGGATTCCCAACTTTTCATACAACTTAAAAAGCAACTGCTGAATTGTAATTTTACTGTCTGCATTTTCCTCCAGCACAAACAAATACTCTATTTTACTTTTGTCTGTGCTTAAACTGTGCTGTTTAGATAATACAGTTTGAAACCCGTCTATTAATTCAATGTTTACGTCATCGGCAATCTCTTCTCCAACTAAGTACTTTCGAATGGCATAGACAAACATGTCATTTTTATAGCAGATTTTTGTTCCAGCTGACCCGGACTATAACCAGTAACATTTTCAATTACGATATTTAGTAATGACGAATCTTTCTCGACTGCTAAGTTTTCATCATTATTATGAACATGATGAACACGTACGTTACTCTCAATATTTAAACTGATAAATGAAGATGTTAAATCCACCAAGTTGGACCTACTAGATGGTTTAACCAAAGCACGCTTTTTATTTAAAGTATCTAAGACCATTCTTAAATTGCAAGTTAATTTCACACCATTTAGTTCTTTGATGCTTTGCAAAAAACTATCGGAGGATGTAAATGCAAATGATCCATAGTATTGATCAAAATTCAATAACGGTACTATATCCTGATTTAACAATAAAAAGTTGAATTCATGTTTTGAATCAATGTTTGGCATGTAGTATGATATTGATTTACAAATCAGTTCTCCTTGTTTTTCATACAAAGTTACATCACTACCTGTAACGCAAGATAATACAGCTAGTTTAGTAGTTAAATCCAGCTGATGGAATTGATCTAAAAACACCACCACTTTCTGATGTCAATGAATCCTTAAAGAAATCTCCCTTTTCAGACTCTTGCAATGTATTTTCATTTGGTTTTGGATGAACAAGCTGAACTGATGTTCCATCAAAACCTCTTTTAGAATCAGTTACTTTAACCATTGCATTTGTAAAGCGTTTATTTATATTATCAATTGAAACATAGCAAAAAGTGTTAGATAATATATTTGGCCCAATACTCATGTTCTTTATAGCAACTGCATTTTGATACCTTAAAAATGTATCGCGTGATATACATATACCAAAACTGTTTAAGACTTGTAAACATTCTTTTGAGGAGGACGAATATTTATCGACAACTTCTGCAATAAGAGTATGGATAGGCATGTGACATCTAGAGTCTATACAAAACATGAGGGAACTTATTTGATTCAGACACCTCAACACTTTATTTCTGTTTAAAACATTACTTCTAGGTTCTGGAATAAAACATTTATTACTGTCAACATTGCACTTTGGATCTAAAAAAATAAAAATAAAAATCCAGATAACAGGGTCACAATTCTTTGTGACAAAATCAAACGGTTCAAAAGTTTCCAACGATATTTTGCCCATATTCTGTTTATTAATTATTGATTCAGACAAATCACCAATTTTCTGTTTCAATGTAACTAAAGACTTAGATAAAATGAAGCTTTCGTTAAAACAATGACTTTTCGAAACGGATAGTGTTTAATGAACAGTTGGCATCTTGTTCTCTGAAATGTGTGCTTTATCAATTTTATTCAAAGCATTAAGCAATGACAACATGACATCATTTTTTGCATAATGCAACAAAGTACCAAGAGTTCTAGGAGTTGATGAATATTTAATCAAATTACCTGAAAATAAGTCCAACAATTTCTTTTCAATAATCCTAGGAAAATTAGATTTAATTTCACTTGATTCATCTTTTAACTGCCAGTGTGCAATATAGAAACCTTCATACTTTACATAAATGTTGCATACTTCTTTTAACAATACAGCGTTTCCCTGCAAGAACTCGTTACACAAAAACTGTAAACAATATGATAATGAGTATTCATGACACATATTTTGAACGGTAATAATATCTTTGTTTTTCCATTCTTGTAGTATGGTAAGCAAAATTGAAGTTTTGCTTATGTCCATTAGGCACTCGGCGCATATTTTGTCCGTTCTAAATAAATCAACATTCAGAAGAGCCGTTTTCTGCAACTTGTAATTGTTAAAATCGGAGATAATATTTTCAGTCACATTGCATAAACTTTTTTTCGATTTACATATTGAGCATTTATCAGTGTCAAGTGCGAACATTTCTAAATGATGCCCATTACAGACGGGTATGAATTGGCCCTGTTGTTCATTAATGTACACACAAATATCTGGTCTATGATTAAATAAGTTTAAGACGGTTTGCATTGGGACATCAACATGTCTACTAGATTCAGCTACACATTTACCAAAATTAGATAGAAAACAAACAGATTTTTGCATTTTAACGCATGTAGGCCTGGACATGTCATTAGTGCTCATTTGTTCAAAAGAAATAGAGCATTTTCTGAAACATCCTCGGCAAACACAGTCCTTTTCTGAGAACGTTGGTTTAATTTTAACCAAGTATTTAAATTCATTACTGTCTTTGTTTTGAATATGGTAATATCTAACAAAATGTGAGCTTGCGTTACAAATTGTACAAGGTCCACAATCTTTCTCTGGGTGAAATTTCTCCTTTATACTAGTACGGACACCGCCTTTTAACACGTGATCCATTACCAAGTTGTTTATTGATGTGCAGCAAATGTCTGATGTTAACTTGATTTTATTACCAGATAAAGTCTTAAAGTTATGATATTCTTTTGATATTTCTGTCTTCATATACACAAATTCTGATATGTATTTCATTGAAACAAATTCTTCACAACTATTAAATACATACACATTTTCGGAGCAGTATATAAACACTTGGTATGCTACTTCATTTTTACAATGTTCAGGAACATGATGGAGAGAACACAGTTTATTGGCATTTAATACACATTTCCTATAGTTGTTATACTCTAATACAGAAGTGAAGTAATGGCTAGAACTGTGTTGTGCAGAGCATTTATTTTCTTTTTCTCTTTTTGAAGTTGATATATAATGAATGCCTTTACTTTCTTTGTTTTTGTCTTTATTTTTGAATTGCTCAGAGAATGGAACGATCGAGACAGTTTCAGATATAAGGCCGGTTTCTGAAATTGTATTTCCATTTGTTTTACCAATGGGATCAACTTCTGAATAGCCTAAGCATGGCTTGCTCTGTTTTGTTTCATTTGAAATTTGCTCATTTTTTTAATGGGTTGGACACGACACTTCTTGACTTTACTTGGTTTACTTTTTTTAAATTGTTTTGAAGCCGGCTTTCCTAAACCATTACTTACTTTAACACTGGGATCTATATGTTCAGTGCTGTCACCTTCGCTTACCCTGATTTCATTGACTCCTAAACATGAAAACCTATTGCTATCAGCCATGTCAGCAACATTAAAGAAAACAAATGGCTGAAATCCTAAATTCTTGTAAGTGGTTCTAGTTTTGCATGTGCTGTCTTTAAAATCCGAAACATGATACTTAATTCTAGGCTGAATTAGATTTGGTTTCTTTTTACCAATAAATACAGTATTATTTTTGTAAGTCACATGTCCATTCAAGCGTTTTAAATTTTGCAGTTTATTACGACTTTTCGTTTTGTTTGACTGAACTGCGACCTCTGATGCGGACACCTGAATCTGTTTTCTATAAATTTGCACGCTATGACAATGTGCTTTCGAAAATGCGAGAGGATTATCATTATGCATGGGTAAGGGTGGAAATTCAAGCGGGTCATGTATATCAAGCTCTATAATGTTCAAACTATTTGCATTTTCTATATGGGGATAACATTGAAACTGAGACATATTTGTTTAAATATTATAATTTATATAAACTATCAAGGTACGTATAGATCTGTTAAAATTGACTGTCCTCAACTATTCTTTAATCTTTAAATTGTGGTAATAAAATATTCAAAATGTACCAATAAATAATGTAACAAAGTAATGCACACCTACTGGTAACAGTAAACAGATGAAAAAACACAAAAAATTAATAAAAGTGACTTAATTGCAATTCAAAAAGCAAAAAGTCTATGATGCCAGAGACATTTAAGCAGAGATAAAATACATATGCAGATAAAAAGTGGCTGGTCGTTTTCTTAAAAAAAAGGAGTTTTTAGTATAATAAAACCTGAAGTGGGGTCATAACTATGTATATATCTCTGCTTAAATGTCCCTGACCTAACTAGCAAACAAAATTATACGCTGAAGTTGTTTTTACTACATAGAGATAATATATTAAATCATGAAGACAGCAGAAAAAAGTCAAAATTATTTGCCACTCATTCTATTCTATTCTATTCCAATGTATCCCAATGTATCAAATTAAAAATTATAACGTTGAGACGCCCCCTCAGTATAGTTTTGGAAATTCCATTCACCGCTAACACATTGGATTTGCTTTAAACTGGACAAGGATTGAAAGAAAAGAAAAATTACCTATATATGTCAAAATAAATTTAGCAATTACTTCTCGTTAAAATACTTGTGATAATTTCAAAATAATTAACTTTTCATCAAAATAACGAGTGAAATTTATGTTGCGGCATTCTTTTCTACATCACCAGAATTTCGGCGATCATTTTAGTAAAAATAAGCACACACTACAGGTTTTGAGAATATACTACCTGCATAATCGTACTGTGCTATCAAGTGTGTTATGTATACGCCTTTCCAATAAGTAGGCCACTTATCGATTTATCTCCCCTGTCAAGTTGCGTGACGTCATAACAAGGACACTTTTCCTTTTTCAACACGCTGTGTAATGTTGTGCTGTCGCAGTTAGCATGGTGGCTTATACGCGTTTGCCGATTTTCTGAACAGTTACAGGTAAGAAGCAAGCATCGGATATTGTTTTATTTTATCAATATTACTTATTTTTTGGCAATTTGTTATAGATATATTACCCAACAGAACTTTTTTAGGGACGATTGAGTTGAAATATTATGGGCATGGTATAATTTCTAAAGTTCTTTTACACGACTAGGTGTGTTTTTATTGAGAAACTCGGAATATTTGCGAGCTTCATGTTTCAACGAAAAAAGGACGTTAATATTTAGATTATATTTATATAATTTCCGAAGTGTTTATCGATAAACATGACAAGCGAAGATATCCGTTTACTGCCCAGAGCCTTTTTCAGTTACCCCACCCATCCTGCATCCACGCACTTTGTACTACATGTAGGTTACATGTTGGACAGTAGTTTAAATATCCATTTATAACTGGAAACATGTATTAAGTATTAAAATATGAAATAAACGGTATTTTTTTGTTTCAGTGGATAGAATACATCTCTGGATAGAAGGACAAATCATCAATGGCAAGTGCAGAGAAGCTCCAATTGGGACAGTCTCAAAACTGAAGTGTTCCATGTCCTTGTAAAATAGTAAGTTTGAGATACTTCTGACCAAAATATATTGTATTTGCTATCAATAAGAATGATTGTGTGATACTTTTATGCATTGGCATATTGAAGAAAATGTATTAAAGATGCAGCAATCTTTACAAAATAACAGATAATTATAGTTTATACTGCATATAATTGTCTGAACATCAATTTATCTTTATACCTCTAGCAATAGTTTCATTAAAAAAAAATCGCGAACCCAGTTTTGAAGAAAATAACTGATCACTTGTTTCTAAATGCAGCAATTTTATTAGACATAATTGATTCATTTCAGATTAGCAAAAGCTAGACAGCTACACTTTCAAAACTGCCTGGGAGTTGGTGTAGGGCAGACTTACAGGCTGTGGACTCAAAATACAAGCCATTGCCTTTGGGTTAAAATGTTGACGACCCGGGTTCAAACCTCTGCGGTGCCACCGAGTTTCGTTGGTCTGTTCTTTGGCAATGCACTTAGCCGCATCCGTCTGATGGTGACATAAACCGGAGTAAGAGGAGGACGTGGATTTCTATTTACGTCATGTATTCTTCATCTATCTCTGGGTGGCTCTAAATAACCTATGATGTGTTGATAAGCGTTTGAACATCTTTCCATTCAGAACATGGATGGTTTGATAGCACAGACCAATGAGACTAATGCTGAAGTGCAAGGATAACTGGGAATAACAGGAAGAAAGTGACGAGACTAAATTAATTTATGGACAACAACAGAAGTATTCTGATTATGCGTGTTAAGTTTAACAAATTCTATTGAAGTACCACAATTTTCTATGAAAATTACTTTGTGTCAGGCTTGAGTGATGGTGGATTACTTGAAGTACACATTTTGCTTGTGTCTGGTGTTTTAATAATGTACAAGTATGGATTTGTTCGGGCAAATAATTAGACATACATGTTGGTTATCTTTTAATGGTTGCTTATAACACATACAATCGTGTACTTTTATTTTGTTACTGGTTTGGTTGTGTCATGTATGATTAAATTCAATTTTCCTCAATTGTCTTCAGTTATACTTTTATAAATATCAAATGGTATCACATGCGATTATAATAAATAATAAGGTTCGGCCTTAATGGGCGTCCGTCGGTCCGAAACCAGTTTTTTGTACGGACCGAGCATCCTTGATAGCCCATCGGTCCGTGTGACTATTTATTGTCGGTAGTCATTAAATTAAATATAATTTAACACATACAGATGGTGCCACGCGGAACTTGCCTTTTATTTAAAATAAAATCATCTTCCGAGTACCTGTTTAGAAACCACTGAAAACCAGTGTTGTAATATCGCACATGTGCTCCTTATAATTTCTACAACCCGTTACGCGTATCACAAATCTTCGAACCCTGGGCGTGATGTTGTATTACCACATGTTGTGTAATAACAGCGGAAGATCTCACTCTTATCCAGTCTTATATAAATAGTATTAAAACTTAACTTTAAAGGCACACTTGACAACTTCCTCATATTATTATATTATTAAGTTTTTGTTTTATTAAATTTAAAACAAAACTAATTATTGATTCATCATGTTCATAGTACCGGTACATGATACAAATTGTTAACTTTGTCATTAAATATAATTTCTTATAGTGTGGAAAAAGTCAAATGTCTCTTTAAGGTGTTCAATGTTTGGGGTTGGTGGGACTACTTTCAGCTTTAACAATACTATATACAGCCTTGCAAGTTCAAGATAGCATCAGCGGCCTCGGTAGCTCAGTGGATAAGGCCTCGGCTTTAGAGCTTCAGACCTCTGCATCCCGTGGGTTTGCTCTCTGGCGGAGGCATGTCTGATGGGAAACTTCATCTTAACTCCCACTGAGGTTGCTGTACCAACATAACCTAATATGATGTGATAACAGAAGGTAAACCCCACTTCTTTCGAGAGAGCATCAGATGAATTCATGAAATGGACTGGTTATCTCTGAATTATCATTAGCAGTTTAGCTATGATCAATTCATATATTAAACTGACATTGAAACAATTATAGAAAAGTGACAAATAAATGATGATAATTGTTTCATTTTTACAATATTGAATTTTCTCAATACTTTATAATGCATAAATTTAACAGGTCAACACATTTTAAAGGAACATCCGTCAATCATGATATTGCTTCCGGTACATGATATTAAGAAAGAATATCGCCTTATTTAATCCTATCTTTAATTGAAGGCTTGAAATGAATATGGTTCAAAGGCAAAGACGAATTATTCAGGAATAAATCCATTGTGTGTTTGAATGAGTGTTTATTTCAACCCTTCGCATATAAGTTCATTGAACCAATAAGTTGACCACTAACTTGTCGATTGAGAAGTGCACATGAAAAAGTGTTTATGCCATGAAATCTGCTTCAAGACATTTTCACATTTTTGAGAATTTACAAAATAATAGGATCTTGGAAAAGGCTAATAATTCGCAAACTGTCCACATTTGATGCATGATCCCAGCCACGGTCAGTGGAATTCCTTAATTTTGGGAATAGTGTGTTCAACATGAATCCCATCAGTTGCTATACTTTTTTTTGTGGTTATTTGCTAACACGTTTAACCAACTTTACCAAGGAATGGTGAAATGGTGAAATGTTCAGTGAAACACCGCTTGGTAGAAAAGGCCAGATATTCTCGAAACCTTTAGGGCTCTATGAGCCATACTGCTGTCCGTTAATAGTTTGTAATTCCACTCCTAACAGAGATTTTCTTATTTGAAATACAACTAGTGTACATCTGTGACACCCATTTCTGACCTAATCTTCATCCGGAAAGTGTAAGAAGCACACTGCTTTACTTCCACTGAAATGATAAAAACAATATTCTGTAAGACACTCCACAGAAACAAACATGTTTTACACGGTCACCTCTAACGGGTTTAACTTTGTCTATAACAAAATGAAATTATTGTTGATTTTCAGAAATTGTTTGCCCAAAATAAAGCAAGCAGTTAGCTTATAGTATTTAAATAGTGTGCTAGTCATTTTAAGTTACTTGTAGGTCGAACATTGTATACATGACGAATTCAAAGGAAAACATTTTTAAATTCTTCATACTGAAGTTCCTATATTTATATGCATGAATTGAGACACATTTACCACAACAAAATAATTAAAATGAACACAGAACCTGTTTACCAAGAAATAAGTATCTCGTGTCGAGAATATATTTATATTGCCGCTATGCGTTACAAGAATTTTATAAAGTCAACTTACATTCTTTTCAAACAGATGATCAGATCTTGATTGCTGCTCTCTCTCCATGTCGGGGTATATATTTTCATAGGTCCATTGTCGGTCATTACTGAAAACATACAAAGTAAATAATGAATAAAATGGGGTTTACAACCTGTTAAGTTTATATTTGGACAGCAACCTCAGTGACTTATGAGGTGAAAGATGCAGTTTCCCATCAAACATGCCTCCGCCATGGAACGAACTCAGGCGGTTCAGAGGTCTGCAGCTCTTAAAGCAAGGCCTTAATTATCCACCGAGCTTCCAGAAAAAGAAATGTATTACTAATATAATCAATTGGCAATGAGAAAATCAAATGACCGCCATTGACTTTGTGTCATGACAATAATATAGTTATTTAATGGCGGAGACAATAATTTGCATGATCCTTCTTTTCACCTAGGGCAAATGGTGTTACTATTGACAATGAAGTCATTAAATAATATAGTTGTTAAATATAGTTATTTTATTTAGTGGTCAATAGTTACAGCTATTTGCCCGAGGTGCATGGACGAATCGTGAACTATTCATAACTTTTACATCCGGTCAATTTCCGATACATTGATGCCTCTGCGATATGATGCCAACCATTCAATAGTTCATCATGTGACCGCGCAATAGTAAATGTAGCGTGCAATAGTACTACTGAGACCTTGACGCCTAGTGCAATAGTACCCTTCTCGGGTCAGTAGTAACTCACTTTGATAACTCTAACCATTGAATTCTAAGTTCTATTGACCGGTAATTTATATAGTGCTTTATTACATGATTTAATATAACAAGCCGGTCATTCTGTTATAGTCTAAACTACTGACCAGTAATTTATACCGGAGATAATGTAACGGCAATTAATTTCTCATGTATTAATGCATGAATCTCCATGATCAATCAATGTTGTGGTGATATTTACCCGACGGCCCGTTAAGCTCAGTTGGTAGAGCACTTGCCGTGTAAGTGAGGGTCCCATGTTCAAGTCCTGTGCTGGCTGCACTCCACAGCGAGTATGCATAAGTATACTTTTTCTTAAAGTAATAATATGTAATAACATTAAATTCTTGAAATATCGAGTATCAACGTAATCCGTCCGACTCCCCACCCACTACTTTTTCAGGACGTCCTGATTTGTGAACCATGATTTTAGACACATTTCGGCACTTTATTAACTATTCTATTGACAAACAAGCTACAAATATATTCATTTACTATAAAAAAAAATCATACCTTTCAGGAACATCCGATAATTTCCAGTTAAATGGTTAGGTTATTGTAAATCTTTCGATATGCCGCAAATTTCTGGGGAATTCCGTGAGTCCTGTTTATGACGTCACGCATCATACGATCGATAACTCCTACCGGCATAAAGTGTACTTTATGGAAAGGCGTATACGAATTAAAACAAACAAATCAATGACCCAATTTATAAATTTTACTGGGTTTTGTTTGATGGCCTTTCGCCTCGTATAATCCCTATTCTACAAGTTCTATTTGAAGTGTAGGCCTTGTAAAAAGCTATATCAATTGCTTTTAGACCGAAGTAAAGTAATAATACTGACCTTAACAACGACATATATTCCATAATATTCCATTATCACTGCTGAAAGGTATAATTTTAGTGTTTTAATCTTCAACAGGCGTTCACCGAGGATGTACACAGCGCGTCGAGAAATAAAATGGCGGTCAGATGCAGTGAGGCACTCAACGGGGCTGTTTTTATTAAATCAAAATCTGCCCTGTATTGCGGATACGTGAAATTTCATCGAGTTATTTTTAAAGCTAAATCATCACTTGTTTCGAATCAAGCTCTTAAAAAGTCTGTGTACAACTATTAAAAAAACAAATTTAAAAAAAAAAAAAAAAAGTTTGTGTACGGGAAAAAATCGTCGATCGAAATTATCCTATTCACGTTCCTAACATAGTGACAATGTTTCAAAACGGTCACGGAAAATGTATATTCACGAAAAAATAAGAAATGTTCAGAAAAGATAGAACAGTTAATGATCTTCTACTCCTGGCAATTTCAACAATATTTAAGAATATACAATTTTTGTACCCGTTTTGAAACATTGGCAATTTCGAAGAAGACAAAAACTTATTTTTTTCGATTTTCGCATTTGTACCGCGATTTTCGACTATGATATCTCAATTAAACATGTTAACACGATTGTTTGATGAATCTCCGACATAATAACTTACTTCTGATATGATTTGTTTTCTCTTTCATCTAGTATAAGCTTTAAACTAGGTTTTTTAAAAAGAGTACTATAAAATCCGCGCATCTGCACGTGCTCGCAAAATGGGAACTACGTTGCCTCCAACCCCAATTATTTATGTTTGAGTTATGCGGTTCAGGCACGTGAAATGACTTCTCTGCTCCCGTACTGATTCTTGCATACCGGACAAGGATATCCGTCATTTTACCGGGGCTAGATATTTCCATCTCACCCTAGGGTCGAGATAAAATTCACGCGCGCCAACATCCGGTATGCAGGAAAACATGCAAAACGTTAGTAGCTGGTGGCGTCAACGCACAACATGTCTTTGATATGCAAGAAAAAGAATCTATCATGGGTATTCGGTTCAGATAGAGAATTGCAACCCTCGGTATAAGTGTTTTAATCGGAACCTCGGCAGAGCCTCGGTTCCGATAAAAACACGTATACCTCGGGTTGGAATTCACTATCTTCACCGGATACCCATAAAAGATTCTTATAGTCTTAAATCATAGCACTATATTGCCTAGTGTTCAATGACAGTGCTCATTAGCCTATTGTTCATTGACAGTGCTATATAGCCTAGTGTTCAATGATAGCGCTATATAGCATGTTGTTCAGTGATAGCACTATAGCCTAGTGTTCAATGATAGCGCTATAGCCTAGTGTTCAATGATAACGCTATAACCTAGTGTTCAGTGATAGCGCTGTTGCCTCGTGTTCAATGAGACAATGTTAACTAGTGTTCAATGCTATGTGGTACAGTGAACACTTATTAGGCGATAGGGCGTGATGTTGCCTCGTGCTCAGTGATAGGAGACATGATACTTAGTTTTCGATAATAGGTTGTATACTGGCTGAGTGTTTAACGATAGTGACGTTGTGGCCTAGTGGTCAACTATATGGGTCGTTGTGGTCAGTGGTAGTTGGCGTTGTCGCAATATATTCCATGACTGAGGCTGCCATGGTGTAGTGTTCATCACATATTAGCACTATCACACTGTGTCCAAATGGTTAGCCATTTTATCCCGTAATATACAAGTTACGGGCACGAAGCTTGCACCCTGGCACAATGGGCTTACAGGTAAACTCTTAACGATGATGCGGATTTCACCAGATGATATTTTGTGTCCTTCTGGCCAAAAGCAACTTGGCCTATCAACAACTACACCCACAGTAAACAAGCTAGAGGAATCGCTTCGAACGTAGGACATGATGATCTCAGATTGCGGGATATTCTTATCTTTTACCACACCTTTAGGGGTGACTCTGACCAATCTACACTAAATATCGTGGTGAACGTTTCACCAAAATCATTTATTTATCTATACTCAGTTGCAAAAAAAAATGGCCACTTAGAAAATTTTACTTTACACCCTATCCTCTTTATCCAGCGACTTAATGATTCGACCTATTGAAACCAAATGACAACATGATATTGGCAATGGAATGATAACAATTTGGTACCCAACATGGCATATTCATTTTGGAATTTGTCAATTTAATTCTAAAAAAACTTTATACAATTAAATCTAAACAAAACTCAGTGTCCACTTTCTTTTGCAACTGAATATAGATGTGTGACAGATACCAACAACAACGGCGATTGCTCATAGTTTATTTTCGAAAACCAGCATATATTAATATAAATTCCAAATTCAGCCTTTAAACGTGATTGACCTATTGACCTCAAAGAGATATGGAGTGTCGAAATACTTTCAACATTCCTTATCTTATTTACATAGATATAAAGTCGTTAAATTGGGACAGCTCATTTCTTTACGTCTGTGCTGAATAACAGGACTGCTGGCAGTCCGAGAATAAATAATTACAATTATCGATATGACGATGATAATTCTCTTAGTTGTGGCTTTGTTTGGCCATGCCAGTGCCAATTGTAAGTTATATTTTATCTCTTCTGTAATTATATAATAGATTATATACTCAGTTGCAAAAGAAAGTGTACACTTCGAAAAGTTTACTTTACACCCCTATCCTCTTTATCAAGCGACAGTCCTTTAATGATTCAACGTACTGAAAAACAAATGACAACATGATATGTGCCATAGAATGATAAAAAGTGTGGTACCAAACAAGACATATTAATTTTGGAATTTATACAATTAATTCTAAAAAAACTCAGTGCACACTTTCTTTTGCAACTCATCGTAGAAAGATAGAAATATCGAATTATGTTTATCTGTTTCTTTAATTGAATAATGTAATTATGTGCGCGCCCCCCCCCCCCCCCCCCAGCCCCCCCCCCCCCCCCCCCCCCCCCCCACCCCCTCCACTAAAATTCGGATCATACATGTATGTCCATGTTACTGTAGATAAAATATCAAACAATTTCGATGCACGCCCTCAGTATAAAAAAAAATTATACTCGCTTCGCTCGCTCGACGCATAATAGCTAATGAGTGGTTATTTAACACATTGTTAAATCCTTTTATTTGAAAACGTCAATACAATACACTTCCGCATCCGTTTTATGAGGCTAGAAACGGACACGAAAATTGACCAAAACCTTACGACGTCCCCCCCACCCCACCCCCAAGCTGAAATACTGGATCCGCCCCTGGTATTTATGATGACAATAGTGTTTTAAACCTGTAATACTTATTGTTGGATCAGGGAGATTGCCAACAAAAGTAAATGCTTTTCACTGGGAACTGAGGCGCAAAATGACGCGGTCGTTATTTCAGGCATGTGAAGTAGAAATGTAGCTATAGTAGATTGTTTGTTGGTGAGTTTAAATGAATTTGCGGGGCAGTGGCGTACTGCATCGTCTGATACCCACGGCCGATATTACGCCTACT
Organism: Cyrtodaria siliqua; assembly: GCA_037043455.1. NCBI lineage: Eukaryota > Metazoa > Mollusca > Bivalvia > Adapedonta > Hiatellidae > Cyrtodaria > Cyrtodaria siliqua. The sequence goes on along the minus strand of JAWPHD010008044.1, from coordinate 5,185 downwards.
ATACGTATAACGTACTATCGCCCGTGGGTATCCGAGGATGGGCGTAGTTGTACGCGAATGTGAGAGGTCGTGGGTTCGGTACCAGACCGGGTCACAACATAAACTTAATAAAAACGGTATGTAGTACCCGGCCCGCTTCGCTATGCTAACGGATCCAGAACCAGGGTCTGGGGAAACTACGATGTTTAAAATCGCCCTCTCGTTTTGGGCGATTTTGGCGAGATTTTGAGAGATTCAACGAGACTTTCAAACACTTATTTGTAAATTAATTTCATAATAATTTCTTACTTTCAACTTTTGAGAAGCAGCATGTGAAGTCAAAATGGTAGCAGGTGCATCAACAATGACGTTGTACGTTTATTACAACATGACGTCACGCAAACGTCAACTTTATGCACGTGAAAAAAACGCGCGAATAAATTGGACTAATCGCTAGTTGGCTCTTTAATTGGCCTAATCTGCCCAGACCGATATGCATGATACGGTCTAGCTGGCGAGACTAGGTATATAGTAGTAGTAGTCACTCCCTTGCTTGACGTTCAACATCTATATGGTTATACACAGGAAAAATAGCTAGGCATGAAATTCTTACATGTGTGATATTATGTATTCCACATATGTATTTCATATGAAAGTAAGGCATGTGTAATACATATGAAAATATTTTTAACTAAATAATATTAAAAGTGAAACAGGTGGTTGAACCATTTTCTACAATATTCTACAATTTTTCTACAAATACTTTATGTATGTCATGCATAATTAGTTTCATATGAATACATATGTATACATTTCATATGTGTCACATGTGTATTTTTTTAACATGAAAAATATAAGTGGTACATACGTATCACATATGTATCATTTGCATATGTGGCTCATATGTAAATAATATGATGCATATATAAAAGAAACATGCAAATAATAAAAAAGTAACACACATGTGGCACATGTCACAACATGTTTCCTGCGTACATGAACTGGTCCGCCCGGTGTCCGGACAGTGTGATTAGGGTTGGGTATCATACCATATGTCTTCGGCGTGGTATTCTGTGAGTGAGACAGCACTATATGGTTACACGTGGACTGGTACGCCCGGTGTCCGGACAGTGTGGTTAGGGTATGGTATCGTACCACGTGTCTTCTGCGTGGTATTTTGTGAGTGAGACAGCACTATATGGTTACACGTGGACTGGTACGCCCGGTGTCCGGACAGTGTGGTTAGGGTTGGGTATCGTACCACGTGTCTTCGGCGTGGTATTCTGTGAGTGAGACAGCACTATACAGATGAGCATTGAGCTCCGTGCCGCAAGCAGAAACCGTTGAAAGAGTATTAATAACAAAAACAAGCTCCAAACTAATCAGATTGTTGTTTGTTTTTCTGTTGCCTGTCTGTTTTCCTGTCTGTCTGTCTGTCTGTCTGTCTGTCTGTCTGTCTGTCTGTCTGTCTGTCTGTCTGTCTGTCTGTCTATCCGTCCGTCCGCCGCCCGTCCGTCCGTCTGTCTGTTCAGTTGGGCTGACTCTCTGTATGTCCACCCAACAATCGGTCCGTCTGTCTAAATATCAGTGAAGTCTGCCTGTCCATGCGTGTGCCTGCCAAATTGTATATGAGTGTCCGTCTGTTTGTAAACCAGTAATGGCTGCCTCAGTGACGGTCCCTCAGTTCGTGTATCTGTCTATAGCTCTGACTGAGTGTATGTGAGTGTTCGTCTGTTTGTATACCAGTAATGGCTGCCTCATAACGGTCCGTCAGTTTGTGTGTCTGTCTATAGCTCTGCCTGAATGTTTATGACTCGTGTATATTACTTTGCATACCGTCAGTTCGTGTATCTGTCTATAGCTCTGACTGAGTGTATGTGAGTGTTCGTCTGTTTGTATACCAGTAATGGCTGCCTCATAACGGTCCGTCAGTTTGTGTGTCTGTCTATAGCTCTGCCTGAATGTTTATGACTCGTGTATATTACCTTTGCATACCAGTAATATCTGCCTCAGTGACGGTCCGTCAGTTTGTGTGTCTGTCTATAGCTCTGCCTGAGGGTATATGACTGTTTACATACCAGTAATGTCTGCCTCAGATACGGTCCGTCAGTTTGTGTGTCTGTCTATAGCTCTGCCTGAGTGTATATGAGTGTCCGTCTGTTTGTATACCAGTAATGGCTGCCTCATAACGGTCCGTCAGTTTGTGTGTCTGTCTATAGCTCTGTCTGAGTGTATATGACTGTCCGTCTGTTTGTATACCAGTAATGGCTGCCTCAGTGACTGTCCGTCAGTTCGTGTATCTGTCTATAGCTCTGACTGAGTGTATGTGAGTGTTCGTCTGTTTGTATACCAGTAATGGCTGCCTCATAACGGTCCGTCAGTTTGTGTGTCTGTCTATAGCTCTGCCTGAATGTATATGACTCGTGTATATTACTTTGCATACCAGTAATATCTGCCTCAGTGACGGTCCGTCAGTTTGTGTGTCTGTCTATAGCTCTGCCTGAGTGTATAATTATTATGACTGTTTGCATACTAGAAAGTCGGCCTCAGTAACGGTCCGTCAGTTTATGTGTCTGTCTATTAGCTCTTCCTGAGTGTATATGACTGTTTGCATACCAGTAATGTCTGCCTCAGTGACGGTCCGTCAGTTTGTGTGTCTGTCTATAGCTTTGTCTGAGCGTATATGACTGTTTGCATACCAGTAATGTCTGCCTCAGTGACGGGCCTTAATATAATAATATTAACTAGATTTTGATCAGAAACCTGATCAAACGGGCTTTCCCTGATTTTAATGGCGTCATGACGTCACAACTGTCAGAGTTGTCTAAGTTGATGAAACTGATTGATATATCAAGAAAATAACTTCGAAAATGCGACCAGTAAAAAAATCGATTTTCTGAATATTTTGACGTCACTGACGTCATGACGTCGGGATACCGTATGACATCTGTGCACAACCAGATCACGTACTCTACAATCTGTGAAAGTTTTGTTCAAATCCGATCATAAATAGAGAAGATATACTCTTAACAAGATTTCCTTTATGACGTCACTGGTGGCCATCTTTGATGACGACATAACAAACTTCGACGTTATTGCACAACCACACGTTGAATGTAGAGTTCCTGTGAAAGTTTTATCAAGATCCGATCATAAATGAAGGAGATATAGCGGTTACAATATTTCTATAATGACGTCATTGGCGGCCATTTTGGATGACGTCATAACATTAAAACTACTAACGTTGACTGAAACAATGACAATGATTGATTTTGCAGTAAAAACAACTTAAAAAATGCAATCAGTAAAGAAAACGGATTTTTAATAACATTGTAACGTCACTGACGTCAAGACGTTATAACATAGAGACAAGTTTTGATCTTTTTGCACAACTAGACCCTGAACTCTACAAGCTGTGAAAGTTTCATTCAAATCCAACTATAAATGTTTGAGATCTAGCACTTACAAGATTTTTATCATGGCGTCACCTGGCGTCCATCTTTGATGACGTCATGACCATTTTTGGACATTCATCCACAACTCAACCTAATTCCCTGCAGGCAGTGAAAGTTGCATCAAAATCCGATAATAAATGCAGGAGATATAGCGATTACAAGATTTCTTAAATGACGTCATTGGCGGCCATTTTGAATAACGTCATGACGTTAAAAACTGTCAGCGTCGACTGAAACAATGACACTGATGGATTTTACAGTAAAAAACATGAAAAATGCAATCATTGACAAAAAAAGGACTTTTCGTAACAGTAACATTGTGACGTCACTGACGTCACGACGTTATTACATAGAGACATGTTTTTACATTCAGGCACAACTAGACCCTGAACCCTACCATCTGTGAAAGTTTCATTCAAATCCGACTATAAATGTTTGAGATCTAGCGCGAACAAGATTTGTCTGATGACGTCACTGGCGGCCATCTTGGATGACGTCATGACCCCAAAAGCTTCGCGGCACTATCCAGAATGAGCTCTACCACTGCCTAAAATTGTGATGCTCTGCGACCAATGCTACTATGAAAAGTGGCGGTCACAAGAAGAATAATAATAACTAGATTTTGATCAGAACCTGATCAAACATGGCTTTCCATAATATGCAAAATCATACTCAATGACGTCATGACGTCACAATGGTTAGTGATGATAAAGACATTGATCTTGATTGATTTACTGTAAAAGTGACGGAGAAAAGTTAGAAAGGGAACGCCCTCTCTCCGCAACACCATATCACAACGACAAAGTAACCCGAAATCCCCCCCCCCCCCCCCCCCCCCCCCCCCCCCTCGCCCTCCTCCATCCGCAGCACTGACCTAGAAGAAAAAAAAAAAAAAAAAAAAAAATTACGAGAAATCGTTCATAAGCGCCGAAAAAACATAAAAGTTTTACTGCGCAGCTTTTGTCATTTCAGTGGAAAAAGCTGGGCACGGAGTTAAAAAAAAAATAAATCCTTAGACACTGTGTTTGTTGGTGACGTCGTGTAAACAACTGTGGCACATAACACAAAACGTGATCAACCTAAACATTTTAACCATCCGCAGTATGATGTTGCCCAACAGCGATAAACCCAAAATAGTAAACCATCAAAGTATGATCTTGCGCAACATGTGATAACGAGAAAACGGTTATAAGAAGAATTTCCATTTTTACATAGTTATATAGGAAAAAATGGAAAGTCATACTGCATGACGTGATGACGTCACAATGATCAGTGACGTTAAGAAAATGACCCGTGATTGATTTACAGGCAAAACTGGTAGAAACATACAATCTGCACAAAAATGACCTTTTACGACTTAAGACGTCAAAGGCCGACGTCACATTTAATGACGTGATGACGTCATTTTATGTTCTTGCACAACTAGACTCTAAACTTGACAATCTGTGAAAGTTTCATTTGAAATCCGACCATAAATGTTTGAGATCTAGCACTAACAAGATTTTTATCATGACGTCACTGGCGGCTACCTTGGATGACGTCATCACCCCAAAAGCTTCGGGGCACTATTCCAGCCTGAGCTATACTGATGTGTAAAATTTTGACGATGCGACCAATATTTCTATGAAAAGTGGAGCTAAGAAGAAGAAGAAGCATAATAAGAATAAACCAGAACGGAAAACAAAAGGTCTTTCCACTGAAAAGTGGAAAGCCCTAAGAATAAACAGAACGAACACAAGAGGTCTTTCCAC
>JAWPHD010008043.1:0-120279 GCA_037043455.1 Cyrtodaria siliqua | reverse complement strand
GGACATCGCCTATTCAATTTGGATTAAATTATTAAATGAGGCTCTACCTATATACATGCTATTTTAATATATTAAAGTGACTGGATGTCATCTGGAAAAAGCATAGGCAAAAATACACATACGATTAAAACCATGTGATTCAGTTGTATATTCAATAGACACAAGTATGCACTACATTAGGACATATTTCTGTGTTGTTTTAGTCAATTCTTACAAATATAGATTTCTTATGTGCCCCCTCCCCCCCCCCCCCCCCCCCCCTCCCTCCTTTTTTCATCCGATCTTCAAGTTACCCCACACCCCATTCCACCCCAAACCAGATTTCTTTTCTTCTTTTTTTTTACATATTTCTGTGTTATTTTTGTTTATCAATTCTACACCTATAGCTATGTTGCGCCCCAGCCCCACCCCCGTCCCCCACCCATCATCACCACCACCGTAATTTTTCATGAACGGGCGGGCATCTGGGTAGAACCACCGACGTTCCTCAAGCCAGCTGGATAGCTTCCTTCCATAGAGATTCCTAGGCCCCTGAGGGATCGAACCTACAGCAAGTGGACTCTAACCAACCACTCTGAAACGGACGCCCCGAATAAATTATAAAAAGGCGCACATAATTAAATTCCAGTTCGCAGCAGTACGTTGTTACTATGTGAACATTTCGAAAGCTGTGAATGGAATGGCTGGCCGTAGGGTGGTGTTGGGACTCTGTTCGAAGTCTTTGGTAAAAGAGGGACTGTCAGGATTCAAGTGTATACTCAGTTGTTGAACCCTCTGTAACCAATGCGGCGTCCCTGGTCGTACATTATTTTAAAGCAGTTGAAGCTGCCCTTTGATAATTTAAAGGGCTCTATAAAGTTTTAATATTGTAGGGCAAATAGTTCCAAGAATGACATCCGATAAATATGTTTTCATGATCAGGTCAGAGTGACCTTGACATTTGACCTACTACCATGAACGCAATAGGGTAGTTGTTGCAAAAAATGGATACTACATGTATTTGTATGTTTCAAGATTGAAGGTATAATAGTAAATAAATTACAGCGCAAGAGACGTTTTTGGGTTGATTGGGTTAGTGTGACCTTAACCTTTTTGACCTACTGACCCTAAAATTAATATTTTAACACGGGTATTATTTCCGTAAGTTTCAAGATGGCCTTATACTTACAATTTACAGGTTGGAGAATGTTTCTCAGGATTCGGCAATTGTTAGTTCCAAGTGTCCTTAATGACCTACTGAACCCCAAAACAATAGGTTTCCTCCTCTCACTACGGACAATGCACACTTTTACTAGATTGTATACTTTTGAAGTTGTCATGTGGAATGCTTATGTGCATATAAGGTCATGGTGACCTTGACATTTGTCTTTCAATCCCCAAAAGCAAAAGGGTTCCTTCCCTTACCAAAGGCAATTTGCCTATAAAGTTACATGAGTTACATGAGGTTTTATACTCCTGGAGTTATCACTTGGACTATGTATACCCTATGAGGTTATTGTGACCTTGACCTTTAACCTAGTGAACTCAAAATCAACAGAGATCCTCCTCTGACCAAGGGCAATGTATCTATAAGTTTTAAGATTAGTGTCGTGTTTTTGAAGTTATCACGTGGAATAAATATAGCCACATGAGGTCATAGCGACCTTCACCTTTAACCTACTGACCCCAAACACAATAAGTTCCACTTCTCACCAAGGACTATGTACCTAAGAAGTTTCATGAGTGTTATAGTTTCAATTATAGCTTGGAATGCATATTTCCATACAAGGTTATGGTGACCTTGACCTTTGACTGCCTAGATCCCAAATCAAGTGTTCCTACTCTCACCTAGGGAAATATACATGACGTTTCTTGATGGTGGCTTTTGAAATCATGCTACATAATTCATATTTCCATAAAGGCATGGTGACCTTGTCCTTCAACCATCCAAAACAAGTTCTTTCTTTCTACAAGCGCAATGTACCTGTTTGGGTGTTATAGTTTCAAAAGTGTCGCCTGGAATGAGTAATTGTTTATGGATGACCCCATACCATTCGCGTATAAAAAAAGTACAAGAGAGACAACTACCATCAGTGTATTTTCAGACGGTAGAATAGCCATTTCTACTGAGACATAGTGAAAGCGTGGGCTCCTCATTGAAAAGTTAAATTGATTCTAAATTAGATAGTATTTTTTTCAACAGTTTTTTCAATTGAATGTACATGTCATCATAACTTCTACCAGGAATCTACTTTTCTTAACTCCCAGTTTCTTTCTGCAATTCTGAAATAGTTTGACTATTTTGGGGGAAATGAAAACCAAAAGTAGAGTTTTACCATATAAAAAGATTTATTCCAAAACATTTGTTTTTCATAAGAATTCCATCGAATTCCATGTCATGCCTACACAGTCTTGATCAACATGAAAAACACGATCATTCTGACAACTACTTAGACTAGATGGGTGCCTTTTGGTGCACGTGTCGCCTGTTCTAAAAAGTATTTAACAAGCATTCATCTAAGGATCATCCATGTGAAGTTTGGTCAACACAACGTACAACACGAAGAGTGATTCCAATAGATCATCTTGAGCCTTCAGCTCAGGTGATCTAAAAAGAACATGGGATGAGGATCACCGTTTTGATGACCTTGACTGCGATCTTTACTTATTTCTTGTAGCTATGTGGCTTAAGGCATGTGTAAGTTGTATGAATAAGTGAAATTATGCAATAATACCTGATTAAATAGTTTGACTCTAGGTTAACATAGTGCCTGTACTTAGCAAAAACTGAACGATGCCTTCGTATTTGTTGCAATAGTAAAATTAACACATACTCATTTGTCTCTACTTTTTTTTTTGAAAAGGCAAGACAAAAAATGCAACACTAAAACATCAGCAAAAAGCAAAGCAAATGTTCCACAGAATAATGCATTTCATTATTAAAGGGACTGTTGGTGATTTTCAAGTTTAGTACTAACGCTTTAAAGACACATTTCCCAATGCTACTTGGTCAGTGAAAAAGCATGGGAAGCTTGAATATTTACAGCCATCACGCTTCATGGCTGATCAACTCAGTTATATAAATTGAGGCCACTCTTTTTTTTTTGTTTTTATAGCATTGCTATATTGAGGGTAAGAATAGCTGAGGTGATCTAAAAATAGGCTCGAAATATGTCTTCAAGTCTTATCCTTGAATACAAGTACAACAATAGGTCAATGACCTTGAAGCTCTACTGATAGGTATTGATAGCTACATCAGCATTCCTGTGAAGTTTCATAAAAAATCTGTCAAGTAGGTTCAGAGGTTTTTACTATATAACTCTATGTAAACAATGATGACCACTGGCAGCCATGTCAAATGTCAACCATGTCATGCTGATCATTTTATAAAAAGTCCCATATCAATAACACTTACAGTTTTCAAGAAGTAGTCGCTACAAACATTTTTTAAAACATCGTTTTTTAGCCGTGACGGCCATCTTGAATTTTCGGCCGACCTGAAATTTTGCTAGGATCAACTAGACATCAAGAGCAACATTTCTGTGAAGTTTTATGAACATCCGTTAAATAGTTTCAGAGGAGTATAGTCGCTACAAATGTTTACTATACAAACTCTATGTAAACAAAGATGGTCACTGGCAGCCATGTGTAACGTCGAACAACATCATACCATGATGATCATTTTAGAAAAATCTCATATCAATATCAGTTAAGAGTTTTCAAGAAGTAGTCGCTATAAACTTGTTTTTTAAAGCTATTATTAGCTTTGGCGGCTATCTTGGATTTCACGTCAATGTGATAATTTGCTAAGTTCAACTAGACGTTATGGACAATATTCCTGTAAAGTTTCATGAAAATACATTTAGTAGTTTTGGAGGAGTAGTCGCTACAAAAATAGTTTAGGGACGGACGGACGACGCACCACGTCATGGTCGTGACCTTTTATCAACTAAGCTAAAAAAAAAAAGGAACATTTAATAATGCATTTTTACATTTGTGTTCTTTTTTTTTTTACATATGTTTTTTTTTTTTTTTTACATTTGTTAACTTTTTTTTCTCACTTTTGTCACTTTTATTTTTTTTACATACGTCACCAAACGTGTTACATTTGTCGTATGTTTTTACATATGTGACTTTTTTTTTTACATTTGTAACCGTTTTTACATTTGTGACATGTTTCACGTTTGAGGTTCCTACACACGTCTCACTGTGAGCCATATTTTTTCATCAGATGCTTGTATATTTTATGTTTAAACATATTTATTTTAAATCGATTGCGGAACAAGTTCTTGCAACTTCGATGGCTTCCTGGGTAGAACCAGTACTAAGCAATGTGGATTAATTATCTTGCCCAACGATAAATAACGATGCCGTGGCGAGGATCGAACCCACGACCTCTCGATCCGGAGTTCTGCGCTGTACCACTGGACCACGCACTGTTTTATGTTTTATTACTAGATAGCGTGTTGCATATCAAATTCTTTATAATTGAAAGTCATGCGGTGTTCGTTTCCTGTTCACAATTCCTGTAATATATCAGTCAGTCATGGCTATACACGAAACAATGAAACATAAAAACACCTATTAACAGAAAAATTAAAATTAAAATCAAATGTGAAAACAACTTTTAAAAATGGCCATCTTCGGGATGGTTAACATTATTTACTATTGATTTTATGAATATTGAGTTCTGCTCAACCCGGGGCTAGAGTGCGTGAGCGTTAGCTAGCATATTTCACTACCGTTCATGAACAGTCTCAATCAAACCGAGACTGCAATATTTTGTATGTGTCGTGTTCGGCCGTTTCCAAAATTCCATTATCATACTCTTTTTTATGCTTTAAGGGGATGCGATATGAAAGAGTAACTGGTGCCAATACAATAGAAAAGCCATAAAATGTGTGCCAGTTTCAAATAAATTTGTGCACGAGGGTTAAATAATCTGCATATTAAGTTTGGCTCATTATTATTTATGAAACTGTCTGGACTGGAAAACTCGGTGTTAAATCATCAATAGTTTATATTGATTTGAACAAATTTCTCGATCCCACGACCTCTGGATCTCGCGTCCGACACTCTATCACTGGACCACGCACTCAACAGTAATTTATATGGGGTTCACAGTGCTAGCTGCTGTAAAACAATGTAGTTAGATCAATGTAGTTGTATTTAGGAGAAGAACATCATAAGTATTTTACCTTCGTTCTAATCCTTTTTCTACTATTGTGTACAGATGCCATGCTGTAACAACAATGAGAAATAAAATATGTTTAAACGAATGTAGTTAGATCACCAAACTAAAACTTGGTTTAAACGAATGTAGTTAGATCACCAAACTAAAACGTGGTTTAAACATCTTTTATTTCAAATAGATACACCAATACACAATATGTGTACACAAAATACAAAATAAAATACAACGGGGTTGACTGGAGTATGAAATAAAACCTTAGTTTCGGCTAACACATTTTGCATATTGTAAAATTAAAACATTTAATAGATAATTTTAAACAGGTTATCGCATTTATTCAGTGAATAATGTTTTTAAACATGTTTTATTGTCGAAATATTCGTTATAAAATCTTGCTAATATAAGCTTTCCCACCGCTTAATGGAATTAAGGCGGGACCACGTAATAAACAATATTTACTCCTTATGAGCAATAATTGCTATTCTTGCAGATGGAACCTACTATACCCTTGGATTTTACGACCAGAACTCGGATAATCTCACATGGAAAAATACTGAACGATGGGCAGGTAAAATGAACTAACATTTAATTTTAAAGTATATCAAACAACTAAAGGGCGTGTCACAAAACCCCTGTTTTAAAATGATAAATAAAAAACAGTTTAATATTTATTTATTAATGTGTTACGTTTATTATTAATGTTTTAAATAGTAACATGATTCTACAAAAAGTCCTAACAATGGTCATACGCATGTCCTTTTGTGATAAGTTTTAGTTTCGTAGCCTTTATGATGTTGAGAATTTTTATCTCAGTTATTCTTAATAAAATGTCATTTGGTACCAACGTAGTTTTTTACATTAAAAGATGACCTGACACTTGCGTTATCTCAAATATACGTTAACAAGATTTAGAACAAGGCTTCTGCCAAGACACTGAGTACTGGCTTTGTGTCTGTTTATGCTTTTGTTTTTATATTCATATATACATGATCATCTTTGTTGTATATGCCTAGTTTGTTAGAGAATATAGCCTGGTGGAGATTTCTTTACTTTATTTACATTGGCCCGTTTAAGGGAGATGACAATAGGGGTAATATTGAGGTTTGGTTTACCCTAGAATCAGCTTTAAACCCCTTGCAACCATTCTAGCACTGACCGTTGCAATGCGATGCCATTATTATCGACCCTATTATGTTATCGCATACCTTTTCGTTGTAAATTGTACAACTATGCCTGTGAATGCTACACTTCCTCTGCTCGACTTTATACCTATACTTTAGTAGTTTTCTATATTTAAATATAACTTTCTTTATGATTTAGGAGGTCATCCACCCCCGGACCGCACGGAACAAAAACCAGTACTGCGGGTTGTCTCCCTTGGACTATTCCTGTCCATGTGCGGCCTCTCAACTATCGGCATCATCGCTGGCGTCGGGTGTCTCATCTTTAATATCGTAAACAGTAAACGAAGGTAAAATATTAACACCGCGGTAGCCTAGTGGTACGTCATAGCATGCAGGAGGTCGTGGGTTCAAACCCAGATCGGGTCATAACGAAGACGTCATGAAACTAGTAATAATTGCTCACGTGATACACTATTAGTCTATAAATAACAGTGTTATGATTGGTCGACCAGGTGTTAATACACTGCTGTGAATGGGTGGAGTATTATGGTGGTCTTCCGGATTGAGTATGACTGCACTAGACACTTGACTTCTACAAGGAGACACCCTGGTGATAAGACTGAACGACTGTCAAGACGCTAAACCACATACATAACTACATGGCTAAAATACGATACTAAGTTGACAGTGAAACTCAGAAACGCATGAAGCCAAACTATTAAATACACGTTATAATTATATAAACAGTACTGTATTATATACAATGGAATACTAAGTCGTATACAATTGGTAATTCTATTGTTCCTTCACAATGTACGCTGCATGAAAAAAAGCTATAAAAAATCAACTCTAATATTTATATCACGTTAGATATAATTCATATTTAGTTACATTGTACACACAATCACATTTTTATTTCACCCAGGCTACATACAAATGTGGCACAATGATTGAGATTTCATGGCATCATATCAATTTCAGTACAGTGCTTTGTGGGGTATAGAATCACTTGGGTTAAACGTCTCATTTTAAAATGAAAGGAAAATGTTTATTTAATTTCTGATTTAGATTTACCTTTTTAGTTGTGTGATAGCAAACATTTTAAAATTATTGTCCTGAAGCTGTGATTTTTTAATAGGCGTTTTTGCACCAATATCTACATAATTTCATGTTATCCTTAAAAGTGCCAAAATTCAACAAGTTACCTTAATTGATGATTGCATTTTGACTTTTGTCCTTAACATTTGTTAAAACAGCAAATATTTATTTCTGAGTTTATTGTGACAGTATGACTTTTTCGTTTCAAAAACACACTTCATTCAGGTAGTATAGAATCATTTTTTTTGAGAGGTGTTGAACGTAGTGATATATTTTACATGAAAAAATGTCCCAAATAATTTCACAGTTGAATAAATGTATGCTTATATGATATATCTTCAAGCCTGGAAAGTTTTAAAATAATCTAAAATATATGAGCTGAGAAAATTGATTTTAAACAGGAACTGATTCTTTACTACCAATGATTCTATACACCCTAAAGCACTGTAGTTCAGATGTAGAGAGAATATATGAAGAAAACATACGAATTAGAAAGAAATTGAGGAATTTTCTAGAGGACAACGAAACGTAATTGATTTTAAGTTCAATATAATTACAAAGAAATAGTAGGATATTCACGGGACAAATAATAACAAGTGCGTGCGTATAAATGTATACACATTGTCGTCTTAATGGTTTATTTTATTGTTGCTCTGGCTCCTGCCAAGTCATGGAGTTTCGTCTTTGTGGTTTTCTAGGCTATTAATTTTTGTATTTATATATACGCGAGCATCTTCGTGTTTTACTTATATTGCCTATTAATGCTGCCTTGTTGGTTAGAGAATAGTTCATGGCGGGAACTTCTTTATTTATACTGTCCCGTTTTACTGGGATGACAGGAGGTGAGTGTCGGGTTTGGTGCACCCTTGAACCTGGTTTAAACCCTAGCGAACTTTTTTGCCACTGATCGTTCCAAAGCGGTAGCACTATTGTCAACCCGTGTGTGTTTGTGATGTCATATTTTGCCTTTTATTCATTTGTATATATAGTTGTTCTTTGTTTCTCTGTGTGTTTGTGGTTGATTGTCGTCCTTGAATGCTACTTTTCCTGTTCGATTTGTTTTTTATCTATATGTATTACAGACATGCAGGTGCACTATGGTAGTTTAAACAGAAACTAGTACATATTTTATGCCGTTGATATGTAGTGTGGCGAGTCGTTGTTGTGTTATGGGAGAATTGCAGATTTTGTCGCACAGAAGTCTCACATAATGTTTATGTATATTTATTAACGCTAAAATAGCACACACATAATATTTAAAACACAGTTTATATTGATAATAGCCTTGTAATCTCAATATCTTTGTAATTAAGATTACAAGTTGATATTAATATTCAAAAGTCTAATTTTAAATAATGGTATTTTACAATTAAGATTTACAGTTGGCTTGTATGAGAACATAAGCTACTAAAAGCATATTGTATATTGAAATTGATAATTTAGTTACTTTGTTTGAAATAAAAATAAAATTTTATATGTAAGTATTTTACAACAAATGGGGAGAATATTTGCTGCATAATGCATATGTTAATCATGTTAGTTTTACAAATAAAAATTTGCCGACAGATATTGTAATGAACGCTGTTCTTTTGAACATAAAACAAAATAACATAAATAAAAAATTAATAATAAAAAAAGAAATATCTGACACCTCCGATACTAAAGGTAAATAAATATAAATTGTAATGTATTATGTTAGGCAAAAAAGTAACAATAAACACTATTTTTATATACTTTTAAAAGACGTCAAATCACCGTTTTATGATTTGAGATAATTTGTTATAATTTTATTATGGATTAATATTGTTTTTATTACGTCAATGAACGTTCAAGGCTTCTGTATTGTTTTGGCTGTTCATCAGATTTTCGAATTTCATAGATATTTAATTAAATTGTTGACGCCCTACATGTTTAACGCCCAGTAGGTTCTGTAATTAAAACGCATGGCGCGTCGCTTTGTAATCATCGTGAACATTACGTGGTCCGAGTATTAACTTCCATACCCCATCCAACCCCTTCTCCAAGAAGGGAAAAGGGGTTAGCTGGGGTATGAACTAAAACCTTATTTCGGCTTAAAAAGTTTACATATTGTAAAATTAAATAGGTAATTTTAAGCAGGTTATCACCTTTTTGCAGTAAAAACATTTTTAAACGTGTTTTAGTCGATATATCCGTCATAAAATCCTGCTAATATAAGCTTTCCCATCGCTTAATGGAATTAAGGCGAGACGACGTAATGTTACTGGCGTTATGCAGTACACTGCCTGGCCGATATGTATGGATGTTTGAATGGACCAAGTAGCTTTATCGAACAAAGGACACTATTAAGTCTTACTTAATCCGGGATATTTTCATGAAAGTACGTGTTCATACTACTCGTGAGAGTTAAGCTAGTCTTAATGGAATAAGTAATGCTTAATTTTAAGACGGCATGCCTAAAAACACGTGAGAGTTAAGCTAGTCTTAATGGAATAAGTAATGCTTAATTTTAAGACGGCATGCCTAAAAACACAACATAAACCACTGGATGCTTATTGTTCTTAAGCTCACAATATGTAGCATTTGTCGAGAAAGCAGACAGTTCTTAATTGTTAGTACGGTAATACGAACAAATGCCCTTTCATATGCCACTTCATTCGCTCCCAATAGATCGTTGAAATGCGTCTGATGTTTTGATAAGCAAACAGCTTAAATAAATCCTTTATGTGACTTCTTTGCGTCATGGTTATGCAGGAAATTCTCCCCGGCATTAATGCACACCTTTGAATAGAACAAGCGTAGTCCTTCAGAGTTGAGGAAAACGTTCTTGACATAACTTAAAAATACAACTAATTAATATCCTTTAACCACGCAGAATCAGCGTGGTACTTCAGATATGATTTGTTTGTTTGTATGGTGATTTACGTTATTTTCAACACATGTAAGGTTATATATGACGGACGATTTTTTTTGTGGTGGAGGTATACCACCAACTTTTCCTAGGTAGACCAGTACTGTACACCTCCCGCCATCCGTAAGAATCGACACTTTCTCACTTACAAGTCGAGCTCCCAGACTTCAGATATGAGGAAAGTTTCCTTGAAAAAAGAAAAGAGAAACAAATGTTATTGCCTCAACAATGCAGAATCGAAACAACAACAAATCAGACATAAAGAAAACAAAATGTCTTTCGGTCGGTGCGAACGCCGGGGTTCCAACATAAACACAAAATTACGAGTTTTTATTATTTCTTTCGACAACTCGTCATAAACAATCAAAATGTAAATATAAGGATTAATGCTACATTTTGATCTTTCATTGGTGCTATGAACACTTTTGATAGTTTAAGCTATCGTGAAACGCTTGAAGCTTCACGAACTTTACCGTGAATGTTTTTCTTACCCCAATGAAACACAATAAATCGAATACAATCTCGGAGACATCATCGCCTCAGTATGGTGAAATTGCTATTTGTAGCTCATCATAGCTTTAAAGTACTTTACCGATTTCAATAAAATAGCATTTCATTTTCTTTCTTAGTTATTTGCAATCCATTTGATGTCAATTTCATAGCAACGTTTTAAAAACAGAACTATTCGGCAAAATAAAATCTGTACTGAATAGGAATCATTCATTTTATCTCAGATGAGCATTCTTACTATCCCCATCTCATGAATGTGACATTTATATAACAGCAGGCACTCAATATCCTTCCAATTTACAAGCTTATCAACACCGCTTCTCTATATCTTTCCCGTTGTATACAGTTTATATAAAACCAAAACAGGTCATGCAGGGCGGCACGTCTGTCGTCAGAGTGTTAACTAATTGTTATTATTCTCAGCCGTGTATCTATGCAATGTTCCGTCGCACTCTCTCTTAATGTTGGCTATGTTTCTCTGAAGTACACCACCACATTGCATTTTTACATTTGTTGACATATATGACGTTTCCCTTTTGACAGTTCGCATTCACAACCAGTTCTCACGCATTTTGATCTGCAGTGTCTTTGTTATTATATGACAATAAAAGCAGGAAATGTAGCTTTCACAGAACACAGTCAACAAACTACACAGTCCACACTGCTGTCAGATGTGTTATACTAGACTAGTATATTTCACGGCATCATTCCCTTTTCATTGAACCAACAAATCACATAAGTTGTCTAAATGCAACGATAGTTAGTTCTTTGAACACCCCTCTCACTTTATCAAATGTATGACGTACTCTTGACTCTTGTGTGTTTGTGAGCTATATTATAAAAGTCTGGAACGAGTTTTAAATACGGCTACACTAATGGCACTGTCTTTGTTTTTTTCCTGTTTTTAATATAAATTGAAGTAGAATACCGTTTAAGCCGGTGCTAGGGGTCGTGAGAGATGTTGCTTCTTACTTTACCTCGCATGCACAGACTCAGAAAAACAGAGTCTGATATTTTATTTTATTGGTTGCGTTTGTTGCTTCCAAAGGATCTCCTTTATAATTTTTTACAAGACAATTCTTGTGTTTGTGACGTCATATGCCTTTATTCTTGTTAACATTGCTATTCATGTTTGTCCTTTTGTGTGTTTGGGTTTACTGTGTTCTGTGAAAGCTGCATTTCCTGTTCGACTTTTATACTTAATTTTACGGATGGCGGGATCTACTGGATCTACTGGATCTACCAGGACTACTGGATCTACTGGATCTACCAGGACAACTGGGATGGTCTGCCTCTACCGCAAACATATCAACTATCAATGACGTAAAATCACCTTTGACAATATAATCCTGATTTGATTTTTATTAGGTCTGTTTCTTTCTTGATTGTCAACTGTTTTCAACTGTGATTTAACCAATATTCCACTGTACCCTCTTTTGCGTAGAGGTGTTTGTAGACATTGTTTCCTTATTAGTAAACTCTTTCGTCGCAAATCCGTTGATCTCAATCCAAATACATATGATAGCCCTCTGTTTGTGTTTCGTGGACGGCTAGCCCTCTGTTTGTGTTTCGTGGACGGCTAGCCCTCTGTTTGTGTTTCGTGGACGGCTAGCCCTCTGTTTGTGTTTCGTAGACGGCTTGCCCTCTGTTTGTGTTTCGTGGACGGCTAGCCCTCTATTTGTGTTTCGTAGACGGCTTGCCGACTTATTGAGATGTACTTGATTGTCCGTTGGTTTCACAAAAGTGTCCACAAGATTAAATTTTATTTTTTTGTCAAATCTATGTTAGACATTAAAATCGTGTGAATGCTAGTTGAGTTGTACTAGACTACTTCTATTTCTTCTTGACTTCTTGTCCAAATTCCAAAGCAGTTATTAATTACTGTCTTATAAAACGACGGAGTGCTTATTCATATCGACTTTCATAAGTTACGCATGAACGTATAACAGATACACACTGACATTTTTAAAGTGTTAGTCATAATACGCTACGCCGAAAACCTATTATACCACTAATTATTTTCCTCATAGACACCAATGTTAAAGTGTCACATATTAAAGATTTGCTGCAAATTTAACTCAAGTATGGATAATGCAGCAGTGTAATGTTCATATAGAAAACTAATTTTCCACTTGAAAAATCACCAGAAAAGGTGGGATCCCAAGACATGTAAGAAAGTTCTTGTTTGTTAACTAAACAGGTCAAAGGTACAGCTGTTTTCATTGACTGACTGTTTTCATTGCTCACATAGTGCTTATAGAGTCGAAATTTCGAAAGTGTTCATCAGTGATCCAGTAAAACTTATTAATACGCTTCTTATACATACAACCACAAAATCGAATAGGAATGGGCAGTTTTCCCCTACTTATAATGCCAGTTTTCATCAAAAAAGGAGGGATTACTTTTTGTTATAGGAACTACACCTCGGAGGCTTACATGTAATTAGTGGTGGTAAACCCTATAAGCATTTTTTGCATTGAACCTATTTCCAGTATGTAGTCAACTGTGACCTTGATATAGCTTGGTAAGGTATCCACAAATTTATTTAGTTCATGTTGAGCAATCCCGTTAATTATCTCTTTTGTGTGTTTATAAAAGAGTATGATAATGGACCTTTGGAAACGGCCGAGCACGACACATACGAAATATTCCAGTCTCGGTTTGATTGAGACTGTTCATGAGCGGTAGTGAAATATACTAGCTACCGCTCACGCCCTCTAGCCCCGGGTTGAGCAGAACTCAATATTCATAAAATCAAGAGTACAACATTTTAACCATCCCGAAGATGGCATGCATATGGCGGTGGACATGGAGTTAACTGCTTCCCCATGTCGTACGGCATATGGTCCCAGTATCTAATACAATTAAATGCCCCGAAGAGCGATATAAACATAATGGAATTTAGTTGGGAGCAGCGGTTATGAAGCCTGCGTATAAAAAGCAGACAATATATCCTATGAGTGGTTAAACAATACCCAGAGCCTTTTATCGGCCGGAGTAGTGGAACCACCGAATCAAAAATTAAGTAAGAAAACAAAAGCAATTCAAAATACGATATAGTGCATTATTTGTGTGTAATATACCTGCTTGTATCTACCTTGGTTATATACTGTGTCATCTCTGTGGATGGTGGGAGGTATACTTTACAGTTCTACCCAGGACATCTGCATGTATTAAAATTGACGAAAAACACCATTCAAACAAACAAATACACTATATTTGGAAATGAATGGCACTATCATGATATTCTGTGTTGGTCATTGTGTTTTACATTCTTGTTCGACTCCTGATTCATAACTCTATCCAATTCACAGGATCTATCTATAGGTTCCTAGGAATATAGGTTTATTTCATCTCATCTCTAGCGAATTTATGCATGCAATTGTGTTGTCCAATTGTCCTGACCGTTCGCATTATTGTGCTTTTCCTTTCATAAATAATTTCATGGAAAGCATCATTCTCTTCTTATGATATATTTACCGTACCTTTCTTTTTCGAAATAAAAATGACCTCATTCTGTACAAGCTCTCTCTGTATACTCATACATAGGTATAGGTAAAGATGTTGATCCTTTCCTGAAATAAGAATAAAATAACGTTTACCTTTGATTTTGAATTTTTCTCTGACATCTTCATAATTGAATTGCTTAAAGTTCTCGTTATTATTTCAGTCTCGCTCATCTTTCTGCAATGTCTGATAAAAGCTTGATGTTGTTCACTTTCTGTTTTTGTGGAATGAATTTAAACCCTTTTTCTAAAGAGACAGTTTCGGTTTCGAAAGTTTACGTTTAGAAGGTTTGATACCGATGTGGCTATAGAGAATGCAACAATGCGATCTTTATCTCTGGGTATGCTATTTTCTTTAGAATACATGTTTAATTTATTTGGTCTACAACTTTTCTGTTTTTTCTTCGCACTATCGGGAATCACATTGCCACTAAAACGTCATCATCATCATCATCATCATCATCATCATCATCATCATCATCATCATCATCATCATCATCATCAATATCATCATCATCATCATCATCATCAATATCATCATCATCATCATCATCATCAATATCATCATCAATATCATCATCATCATCATCATCATCATCAATATCATCATCATCATCATCATCATCATCATCATCATCATCATCATCATCATCATCATCATCATCATCAATATCATCATCATCATCATCATCATCATCATCATCAATATCATCATCATCATCATCATCATCATCAATATCATAATTTTCTTGATGCAATTGTGGTGTATGAGAATCTTAAAATCCCCACCAAAATATGGGGATATATAAAAATAATCTGACAATTGATTAAGGGCGATATCCCGTAGGATTTTAAATCCCCATGTGTTAAATGTCCCATACAAAATGTTGGATTTCTTCAAATGTTGGTTTAT
Organism: Cyrtodaria siliqua; assembly: GCA_037043455.1. Taxonomy (NCBI): domain Eukaryota; kingdom Metazoa; phylum Mollusca; class Bivalvia; order Adapedonta; family Hiatellidae; genus Cyrtodaria; species Cyrtodaria siliqua. The sequence goes on along the minus strand of JAWPHD010008043.1, from coordinate 105,068 downwards.
CGCAAAATCATCATAACTGCCTCTGATAAAATTGTAATTGAAACCTAAACATAAAAAGAAACATCTATTTTATTTTTCTATATTTTTAAAATCTTCATTTGGACCAAAATGATGTAATTGATATGACCCAATGAACAATATCAGATTCACAGAGGTATATCTTCTAGAATTACTTGACATTTCGCCAAATTATTGTGTGGGAAAAGAAATGCTGGCTGTTTCGACTGTTAAGAATTATTAATTACGGGATCATTCTGCGTAACGGTTTCTGTGTCCGGTGTATCTTGGTCGAACCAATCCACGACAGTAAGGAGTTGAGATAAAACGGAATTGTAGCACGTGTCATATAATCACAGAGGAAGACATCAGCGACGCCGCAGTTCACAGTGCAATCAAACTGGTACTGAATGCGAAGTGTCGAAAGTACGTCCTCAAATGTCAGAAATACAATTTAAAATGAAATGTAGAGTTGTATCTCGGAAAAACATAACGGGAATTAAAGTTCCTCGGCCATGTTTTGTTTCAGGAACATGTTTATTTAAATCGAAATCAATACACAACAATAGATATTTTAAAAAATCACACATTGCAATATCTGTGAAAAGCGAGAATAATATTTTATTTGATGACGTAGAAAACTTCGAACAGGTAAATTATCCACAGGTAAATGTATTTATCAATTATATGGCAATAGTTGTGCAGCTATACAAATTACATTTACCTCATTTCCCCCAGTCACGCGTGGTAAAAGTAGTATCTACGCTTTGCAAATAATACTTATTTTTACATACAACTTAGTAGCGGTTTTAAATATATATTTCTCTCCGGGACTTTCAAGAAATGTTCATATGATGTTTAAGAGATAAATTTGTTAATTGATAATACTACAAAAAGGGTGGCCATTCATCTTTAAGGTTAAGTGGGAGTATGGCGAAACATTAACAAATGTGATGACAAACAGCAGAGAAAGGAACAACATAGTAAGCAACACTTTGACGAAGGACAGCACGCCCTGAATGACACGCCTTTTGGTGTACATCAATGTTAAAAAGTTAGACCTATACATGAAGCTGTGTGGGCAAGGGCAAAAACTATGTACCGCCAGACCAAACGCTAGCTGCGTGAAGGTTATTTAGTGCATGCTAGTTATACAATAGCGTTAACGTTGACCTCACGGCAACAAAACACGACGCCATTTCCTTTATACCTACCAGTACCTAGTACCTTCATTTTCACTATACCACATACAAGTATGACGTCACTATACTACATACAAGTATGACGTCACTATACTACATACAAGTATGACGTCGACGTCGTGTGACATCGTTGTCTACATGTGTAAACAACCTAGTCTACTAGAGGGTACTATACTACTATGCGAGCATTCTTATACTAAACTATGCTGTAATACTTTGCGAGCATTCTTATACTAAACTATGCTATACTACTTTGCGAGCATTCTTATACTAAACTATGCTTTAATACTTTGCGAGCATTCTTATACTAAACTATGTAATAATACTTTGCGAGCATTCTTATAATAAACTATGCTATAATACTTTGCGAGCATTCTCATACTAAACTATGTAATAATACTTTGCGAGCATTCTTATAATAAACTATGCTATAATACTTTGCGAGCATTCTTATACTAAACTATGTAATAATACTTTGCGAGCATTCTTATAATAAACTATGCTATAATACTTTGCGAGCATTCTTATACTAAGCTATGCTTTAATACTTTGCGAGCATTCTTATAATAAACTATGCTATAATACTTTACGAGCATTCTTATACTAAACTATGTAATAATACTTTGCGAGCATTCTTATACTAAGCTATGCTTTAATACTTTGCGAGCATTCTTATACTAAACTATGTAATAATACTTTGCGAGCATTCTTATAATAAACTATGCTTTAATACTTTGCGAGCATTCTTATACTAAACTATGTAATAATACTTTGCGAGCATTCTTATACTAAACTATGCTATAATACTTATTAAGGTATACAATAAAAGGATCATTGCTAGAGTAAGTGTTCTGAAAGTTACATCACGCTAAAGCCTCACGTGAGATCATGCAGACACGGCATGTCCAGGTTATACACGTTTCCAGAACACGATATTCTAAGAATAATTCTATTATATTTTATGTTTCTTGTAGAAAGCCTTTGGCTGAAATATTAAAATATAGAGATTTTATGAATAATTAAATCGACTGCCTATGGAATACACGTAAAGCACGGTATTAAACGTGTATTATGTTTCACGGCAGTATTTGTGTACTTATATATATATAATGCATCATTCAGTACGCTAAAACAATTATACAATTAATTATTACAATCGGTGTTAATTAAACGCTTGATTCCTTCATCAATGTGATGATGTGCATGTTGATCGTAGTCCTGTTACGCGTTTGATGGTTCGTGATATGGTCCTAGATTGACTCTGTTCTTGGCAATGATCAGTTGTTCTTGTGGTCAAATATAGCTGAGCAACAACAAAAAAGGTTCCTTGGACATTGTAGGACATCATCAAATGCAAGCACAAGCTGTAGTACGTATACACTGGACGTCACCAACAATAACACCTACACGCAAACTTAGAGACAATTACATAACAGTGACAACTGAACACATCGAGTATTTACATTTTAATCAGTGAATCTTATGGATATTGTTACCCAAACGAGGTCATATTGACGTGAATAGCAGAAGGCCATGCTTGATGGATTGATTTGGAACTGTAATTCTAAATTTGCATTCTTAGCAAAAAACGGAAATAGGTTCTGCATGCAATTACTGGCGCCGAGGTGATGAAATGTGTGTGAAACGTTGAAAGGCAATCATTGTAAAATAAGCCTTTTGTGCAATAAAATTACATCAGTAAAAATACATCTGCGCTTTGAATAAAATAATGCATACACATTTAAACAGAATCAGCACTGCCTTTCAATTTATAAATTGTACAAAGCAAATGTGTTTGAAGACGTCTGTACAATGCATGCATACACTTAGGCATGTATAAGACTCAAGTAGAAAATAGCTCTTTCGGCGCCATTGTTGCATAAATCCGACACTTAAAGAGCGTCATTGTTCATAAATGTTACGTGGCACTATTATTATTACTATTACAATTGTTAATGTTATTATTATTATTATTATTATTAGCAGTAGAAGCAGTAGGAGCTGCAGCATCAGCAGTAGCAGAATCAACAATTTAACAAGTCCAAACACTATTGGTGTATTAAAGCCGGTTATTACTACATGTAGCAACAACAATATGCTTACAATCCCCAGAATCCGTAGTTGCAATCTCATTAAAATCTTATCCTAATTACGCTTTGATACTCTCCGCTATAGGATCTGACAAACTGCATTGGAGGTCACGTCAGCATTGGAGGTCACGTTAGATCGACCTTTCATCTAATCAATATTCACGAGAAGATCAACTAAATTCAACAAATGAAATCCCGCGTTTCATATGCACTTCAGATGACGTTCGAGTGAACCGAACAAACGAAAATCCACATAAAACGGATTGATCCGAAAAAGATAAAGTCTTCGTGTGTTATTGCTGTGGATTGCACGATAAATTCAAAGAAATACACTAAATGGCATGTTTTACATCAAGATATGAAGAAGATCATGGGCGCTGTCATGTGTGTTTTGAAAATATATATTCCACCGAAATTATTAGGACATTAGATATTTTAAATAATGAGTCATAAAACATCTGTCCCGATTAGCTCAGTTGATAACGACTATTGACCTGCGAGTGTAATTGTAGTGTGGGTTCAATCTCAAGAGTCGGTGACTCTTTTTGTGCCTTTATTCAATTCCGTCAAATAATCTTCTTTTTTTTCCAGTAAATATTCAATAATGGTTTGTGTGTTATGTTTGTCAACGCAATTATTTTGTGTTTTGTAAGTTATTCACTTTCAATAAACGAGCGTAGACTGCTCAACAGCCTTTTAATGAAACGCGACATGCGCAGTGAAACAGTATAAACCGAGCAATTGTATAGGCTGAACTCTGATTAGCTAATCGTAAGGTCAATCTGACGTGACCTCCAATGCAGTGTTGTCAGATCCTTAGTAGCGTAGAATATCGTAGCGTGATAAAGGGTCTGATTTTAATGAGATTGCAGTAGTTGTAATGTCGAACTTGAAATCAATTTGATGCTGGAAACAGTGTTTCCTGAGTCATTTGTCGCCGAAAAATTATAGCAAGCGGTTTCTCTGTCAACGCTACTCGTTATGTTTATTATATGGTTTGTCTGACATATGCTTCGTTATATTCCTTGTAATGTACCGTCTTCTTAAAAACTGGTGTGTTTTTTATACCTCATTATTTGCATTTCTCCTCGTTATTTCATATAGTCTCGTGCAAACTCTTTCCGTGTATCTCAATTATGATGAAATTGGGAACATCTGAAATATATACTGAAGGAAACAAGATGATCAAGCATTGCAGAGCATTACACATTCCATACCGGGCATTTTTAGTAACAGTGACCTTGACCTTGCCCATAAATGCAATCCCAAACTTGTTTTTCATATAAGCCACCTATATGCCAAGTTTCAGGCCTATACCTCATGCAGAAGTAAAGTTCACGAGCAGAAACAGTTGTTCTATTTTAGTAACATTGAACTTGACCTTGAACCCAGTGACCCAAAATGCAATCCCAAGCTTCCTTTTCAACTACCTACCTAAAGTTTCATTCCAATATCTCATTCCTAATTAAAGTTATGGAGCGGAAACCTTTTTTCTAGTTTTAGTAACGGTATATTTTGTATATGTTTTAGAATTTCTGTTGCCAAAGCAACCACAATGTTTTGACATATCAATAGAACAAGTTAGGTGCATGATCTTCTCACTCCTTTTTACCTACAAAAATATTTTCATTAAATTATCTTAAGCATTTCTTTTCTTTTGTTATCAATTGATCCATATATTTTGTGTATTTTTACTATTTCCGTTGCAACAGCAACCATATTTTTTGTCAAATCAACAAAATAAAATAACGTGCATAATCCTCTCATTGCCCTCTACCAACATACCAAGTTTCATAAAAAATATGTTCATTACTTTTCTCATTATCGCAGGATCCATATTTGTTGGACGGCTGGCTGACGGACGGACAGGGGAAAACCTAAAATCCCCTCCGGTGACACACCGGTAGGGGACTAAAAGAAACGCAACTCGGGAATTTCCACTATATGTCATGTACTTCAACCTAATTCCACGTAATATTTCAAAGAAATCCCAAGATTTGTTGTAAGAAAAAGGGAGAAATGACAAAACGTTGCTGTTGTAGACTGTTTAATCACAGTACAATTTGTAACACGAACTTCGGAAATTTTGTTGTCTGCTTTGAAAATTTGAGCCATTTCAGAACTGTATTCAATGTAAAGCTGTAGCGATTATATAAATATTGCATCCCATTTTATTATACCGAACAAATGTTTTGATTAAAATTTAAATATACGAGGGGGAAAAAATCGCAATATTGTTTTTTTTAATTTATATGTTTATACCAGTTTTGATTTAAAGTAACAAATCTGCTCGCCACTTTTTTTATTGTCGTTTGGTAAACCAAGCGTCTTACGATTGACATAACTTCAACTGTATTTTAATAAGCGTCCACCGGTATCCAATTGCTAAAGCGTGTCGTTATTGGAAAACCAAAGCCTATTTTTATACTTCCCGTGACGTCACAATCGTGAACAGTAAACATTGTTTACCGGTGAACAGTAAAAATTGCTTCACGTTAAGGGTATGGGCAATTTATACAGGAGTGTAAACGTGAGGTATAATAATACAAAATGTTACATCCTACGTTGCTGGAACCAAACGTGTATTCTATCAATAATAACACTTTGAAGGGCTAAGATTTGGTGTGTTGTTTGAGTCTTTTTTCCGTAAGTAAAGGTGTAATATAGCCACGTACCATTTGCATTTAACAGCAGGGTATTATACAATATATAGCAGAAACTACCGAGTTGCGTTTCTTGTTTCCTATAGTATAGTTGTACAGGATATGAATGTACATCTTATGTTCAATGTATATAATAAATACTGATAAAGGTGATCCTTTGGGAGCAACAAACACAATTAAGAGAATAAAGCAGCAAACTCGGTTTTATTGAGTCTGTTCATGAGAAGTAATGGAAGAAGCAACCCCTCTCACGCCCCCTAGCACCGGCTTAAGCGGTATTCTACTTCAAAGCCTTACATGTATTGGACCAAAGAAACACGAGGTATTATGTCGAACTTACTACTACCTGACGACTTAGCGACCAACTTTCTCTAACATACTATGCTTTGACTAAAAGCCTTCTTTCTTTGAGAAACTTGAATTCAGTGACAAATACCTCTAACATACTACGCTCTGACAACGAACCTTGTTTCGTTTTTAAAACAGACTTCAGACGACAAATGATTTGACGACAAATGGTCTTCCATTAGGAAAATCTGCTACTCCCTAATGACGAATGCATACAATAGGAGGAATGATTATGCATCCACAGCGCTAATTGGACAGACTGTCGAAGTGACAATGTTAATTATGTTTCTATTGCGTATGCAACTAAATTTCCTGCTCGATCACATCTGGATGTTCTTGTAACTGTTTTTGAAATTGGACTTGCAAGCTTTTATTGCGTGATATAAGGAAATGAGAGGAAGATATAACAGAAACCACAGGCATCACCAGGAAATGACATGGACTATTAATGCCACCATTTCGTTGTGAATTTGAGATATTGAAAGTACCCGGTAATGTATTTCACAAGGGATAAGGGGATTAAAAGAACATAATAATACGTTAAAGTGAATTTGATTTGCATGAATCTCCCCTATCTGTCACATGTCTGTTTTCTGTTGCATAATGCATATGTGGCATGTGATATCTTTAGTTAACGCATTTTATGTTTGTTGCCATGCACTTGTTTTTTACCCACGCTTTAAGACAAAGATGTCAATAAATACTGAAAGCAGTGAACACAAAAAAAAGATAAAAGTAAGTAGCAGACCCGGTTTTGTTTGATTTTATTTCATGGGAGATAATCTAACGTGCCACATAGCACCGGCTTTACGCGGTATTATACTTAACAAATGAGAAAAATGGTCCTATAGCACCCACACTCCAATAGAAATCACAGCACCCAAACTCCTATATAAATCACTGCACTTAAACTCCTATAGAAATCACAGCACCCAAACTCCTACAGAAATCACAGCACCCAAACTCTTATAGAAATCACAGCACCCAAACTCCTATAGAAATCAGAGCACCCAAACTCCTATAGAAATCACAGCACCCAAACTCTTATAGAAACCACAGCACACAAACTCTTATAGAAATCACAGCACCCAAACTCCTATAGAAAGCACAGTACCCAAACGCAATAACGGCGTAGGTCCACACTGCACCACAAACAAAGAGCCAACTAAATATACAGTGAAAAGTACAGTACACAACACAACGAGTGGTGATGACAGGATTACAGACTTGGAACTACTTTAAAGCCACACCGATTGTTGAATAGAATATTTTGCGAAAAGGCAAAAAGGATGAACAAATTATAAGCATTTAAAAGCACGATCGTAAACTTACAAGATAAACAGAGGCAAACAGTAAGTAAAAGACAAGCAAATCATAAATCATAATACGGTGTTCCTTAAGGGACATCGTACCGTCGCGTATCGACGTTTACAAGTCGATGCCCGATGTTGCGTTGGTACGATGGCGATGGTACGATGGTCCAACATTGAGTGTATATCGTGATTTCCATTTAATTGCAGATGTATCGCCTACTCTCAACCGCATATTAACAGTATTGTGCTACTCGGGTGCATTTTGTGCCTGGTGTGTGTTTTTCTCCTGGGCTTGGATGGACAGTTTATATCAGAGGACGTGTATCCACTCGTCTGTCAGGTAAGACATGTTTTCTCCTCGGCGTGGACATTTTATATTAGAGGATGTTTATCTATTCGTATGTCAGGTAACACCTGTTTCTCCTGCGCTTGGACTTTTATCCACTAGTCCACAAGTCTGTCAGGTAAGACAAATGCTTCTCCTGAGCTTGGAAGTTTACCCATTCGTCTATCAGGTAGGACACTCACTATCCACTACTTCACAAGTTTGTCAGGTAAGACAAATGTTTCTCCTGGGCTTGAATGGACAGTTTTATCGGAGGATGTTTATCCACTCGTCTGTCAGGTAAGGCATATGTTTCTCGTGGGCTTGGAAGGGGATGTTTACCCACTCGTCAGTCAGGTAAGGTATGTATCTCTTGGACTTGGATGGACAGTTTATATCGGAAGACGTGTATCCGATCATCTGTCAGTTAAGACATATGTTTCTCCAGGGCTTGGATGGAGAGTTTATCCCGGATTATGTGTACCCACTCATCTGTCCGGTAACATATCTTTCTCCTAGGCCTGGATTGACAGTTTATCTCGGATGAAGTGTACCCACTCGTCTGTCAGGTAAAACATATCTTTTTCCTGTGCTTGGATGGACAGTTTATCTCGGAGGATGTTTGTTCATTCGTCTGTCAGGTAACACATGTTTCTCCTGGGCTTGGATGGACAGTTTATCTCGGATGATGTTTATCAGTCGTCTGTCAGGTAGGACATGTTTCCCCTGGGCTTGCATGGACAGTTTTATCTCGGATGATGTTTATCAATCGTCTTTCAAGCTCTGACATGTTTCCCCTGGGCTTGAATGGACAGTTTATCTCGGATGATGTTTATCAATCGTCTGTCAGGTAGGACATGTTTCCCCTGGGCTTGAATGGACAGTTTATCTCGGATGATGTTTATCAATCCTTTGTCAGGTAAGGCATGTTTCCCCTGGGCTTGAATGGACAGTTTATCTCGGATGATGTTTATCAATCGTCTGTCAGGGAAGGCATGTTTGAACCGAAAACCCATGATAAATTATTTTTCTTGCATATCAGAGACATGATGTGCGTTAACGCAGCCAGCTACTAACATTTTGCATGTTTTCCTGCACACCGGATGTTGGCGCGCGTGAATTTTATCTCGATCATAGGATGAGATGGAAATATCTAGCCCAAGCAAAATGACGGATATCCTTGTCCGGTATGCGAGAAATATGCGCGTTTTACATGGGGGATGGAATATAAGTATCTTTCATGAGTAGCCGGTGAAGATAGGGAATTCCATCCCGTGGTATAAGTGTTTTTATCGGAACCGAGGCTCTGCATATCAGAGACATGTTTTACGTTGACGCCGCCAGCTACTTACATTTTGCATGTTTTCCTGCATACCGGATGTTGGCGCGCGTGAATTTTATCTAGACCCTAGGGTGAGATGGAAATATCTAGCCCCAGTAAAATGACGGATATCCTTGTCCGGTATGCAAGAATATAAGAATCTGGATGAAGATAGGGAATTCCAACCCGAGGTATAAGTGTTTTTATCGGTACCGAGGCTCTGCCGAGGTTCCGATTAAAACACATATACCGAGGGTTGGAATTACCTATCTTCATCCAGATTCTGTCTGACGTCTGTCAGAGCTTGGATGGACAGTTCGTATCGGAGAATGTTTACCCCCGCGTCTGTTAGTAACACATATATTTCCCCTGGACTTGAATGGACAGTTTATATCGGAGTACGTGTATCCACTCGTCTGGCAGGTAATGCATATGTTTTTTCTTGGGCTTGGATGGACAATTCGTATCGGAAAATGTTTATCCACTCGTCTGTCAGTTCACACATATGTTTCTCCTGGGCTTGGATGGACAGTTTATCTCGGATGAAGTGTATCCACTCCTCTGGCAGGTATGGCATATGTTTCTCCCAGGACTGGATGGACAGTTCGTATCGGAAAATGTTTATCCACTCGTCTGTCAGGTAATACATATGTTTCTCCTGGGCTTGGATGGACAGTTTTATCTCGGATGAAGTGTATCCACTCCCATGGCAGGTACGGCATATGTTTCTCCCGGGACTGGATGGACAGTTCATATCGGAAAATGTTTATCCACTCGTCTGTCAAGTAACACATATGTTTCTCCTGGGCTTGGATGGACAATTTATAGCGGAGGATGTTTATCCACTCGTCTGTCAGGTACGGCATATGTTTCTCCTGGGCTTGGATAGACAGTTCGTGTCGGAGAATGTTTATCCACTCGTCTGTCAGGTAAGCCATATGTTTCCCCTGGGCTTGGATGGGCAGTTTGTATCGGAGTATGTGTACCCACTCGTCTGTCAGGTACGACATATATTTATCCTGGGCTTGGATGGACAGTTTATCTCGGATGAAGTGTATCCACTCGTCTGTCAGGTATGGCATATGTTTCTCCTGAGCTTGAATATATGGCATATATGGCATATGTTTTCTCCTGAGCTTGAATGGACAGTTTATCTCGGATGAAGTGTATCCACTCGTCTGTCAGGTACGGCATAATATTATGTTTCTCCCGGGATTGGATGGATAGTTCGTATCGGAGAATGTTTAACCACTCGTTTGTCAGTAACACATATATTTCTCCTGGGCTTGGATGGACAGTTTATATCGAAGGACGTGTACCCATTTGTCAGGTAGATAATATTTTTCCTGCGCTTAGCATGGCAGTTTATATTTGTATATCGGAGGACTTGTATCCGCTAGTCTGTCAGGTAGGGAATATAGTGTTTCGCCTGGGTCTGGATGCACAGTTTTAATATGTGAGGTATCGAAAAAAATTGTAAGCAAAACAGTGGATTAACTGATTGCAAATAAACTGCATATATCACGGCATGTATGTGTGCGTATATATCTACTCATCTCTAAATAAATAAAGCAAGATTGTCACCTTGAACTGTAAATTTTTGTTCAATGTTTTCACATCACGATTAAGGCGAATTTTATTCTACATCCATCGCATATCAAATCATTTTGTATCGTACAACCTTTTCAGTTGCGAGCGTGGTTGCTGTCATTTGATTAAGGCGAATTTTATTCTACATCCATCGTATATCAAATCATTGTGTATCGTACAACCTTTTCAGTTTCGAGCGTGGTTGCTGTCATTTGATTAAGGCGAATTTTATTCTACATCCATCGTATATCAAATCATTTTGTATCGTACAACCTTTTCAGTTGCGAGCGTGGTTGCTGCCATTTGATTAAGGCGAATTTTATTCTACATCCATCGTATATCAAATCATTTTGTATCGTACAACCTTTTCAGTTTCGAGCGTGGTTGCTGTCATTTGATTAAGGCGAATTTTATTCTACATCCATCGTATATCAAATCATTTTGTATCGTACAACCTTTTCAGTTGCGAGCGTGGTTGCTGTCATTTGGATTTTCCCTCGGTTATGGTGGCATGTTCTCCAAGATATGGACAGTTCATAGACTTACGACTGCATCTAGGCAGAAAGATAAAAAGGTTATTGTATAACTATTATTGTTGCAACATTTATGTTTGGACTAATGACAGAATCATAGCTCTAATGGTTTATATGCTGTACTTAGCATAGCTCTATGGTAGACCATCAATGTTAGGTACCAAATATAAAACACAAGTCCCATGATACTCACAGCTATGATTGGATTGAACTGTTTGGATACATGTGTGTACATTAAATGCTATGTTTACAAACAATAGTAAATAAAAAATTCCTCTCTCCATTATTCTGTTCTAGAATATCTAATATACTGACGGTTTATGAAAACGCACCAGAATATTATATGGGTGTTACATTTTATTGCTAAAGTATTTTAAAATAAGTGAATATTTTAAAATAAGCAATCACTGATTTTATCAAATTCTTAATTATGGTGTATAGTGTTGAATTAACATTAGAAATAAAAAATCGGACAGGAAAAGTAGCATTCAAGTCAATCGCAAACACAGTCACACGGGTATAAATCAAAAGTCACACGTTTTAGTATCGGGAATGTCCAATCGTTTTACCATTCCTAGGAAACCATCCCGACGTCAATGCCTCCTGTAAGTTTAGCTAAGTTAGGTCTGGTGGTATCTTGCTGGAATAACGTAATGTCCAGATGATTTCCTGGGATCGGTAAAACGGTTTGATATACCAGGTATTAAAATGTGTGACTTTTGTTTTCTAACCGTCTGACTTGGACACTATAAGAGCGATGTTCAACTTATAAGTCGTGTTCGGCCGTTTCCAAAGGTCCACTCTCATACTCTTTTATATAGCACGTCTCCCCGCGCTTGCAATCATGACTGTTATTCATTCGATCTTTGGAGATCGCTGAGCCCGATACTTATATTTAGTGATCGGTGGTACATTTTCAATTTCTTTTGTTTTCTTACTTAATTTTTGATTCGGTGGTTCCACTACTCCGGCCAATAAAAGGCTCCGGGTATTGTTTAACCACTCATAGGATATGTTGTCTGCTTTTTAATTTAGTCTTTTGGCTGTTACTTGTGATACGCAGGCTTCATAACCGCCGCTCCCAACTAAATTCCATTATGTTTATTTCGCTCTTCGGGGCATTTAATTTTATTGGATACTGGGACCATACGCCGTACGACATGGGGAAGAAATATACTCCATGTCCAACGCCATATGCATGCCATCAGTTCTGCTCAACCCGGGGCTAGAGGGCGTGAGCGGTAGCTAGCATATTTCACTACCGTTCATGAACAGTCTCAATCAATTCGAGACTGCAATATTTCGTATTTTCGTGTTCGGCCGTTTCCAAAGGTCCACTCTCATACCTTTTTATAACGTAACACTTTTGTTTAAGATGCTATTTTTCAGCGGAAGTGATTATCATAAAAAATGCGTGATTTAATTATGTGAAACTGTTATTTAGAACGTAAACATTTAAAAATAATCATCTCCATTTTCACGCGGTTCGTTTTAAATTACATTTTGAATTAGGTGCATGCTAGATTCCAATTTTATGCCTAAATGATCTATTGCGGTAGAGTTTTACCTTAAACCAAATACACATCTTAATTGTTTAAAACTGTGTTTGCAATTTAAATGTGATCGTATGTTTTATATTAAGACAAAAATATAAATGTTGAATTAAAAGTTTAAATTTTATCGCAATATTAAGAAATTGAAATATGATAGAACAGTTTGCTGCTATGTTAGCGATGAGGCATTTTATTCATATTTTGTACGACAAAAAATGGATAGTTATTTTTGTTGTATTATCACATACCATATAAAGATATTTTTAGTCATAATTAAAAAAAAAACATCATTATTTGCAAATGTGTGTTTTTTGCCCCTAAATCTTAAGTTATATTTTTTTCTTTCTTTTCCTATAAGAAAGTAATGAAATTTTTTTTATAGAGGTGGAAATCATGACAAAGCCTGCAGCTGATGTTTCGAACTAGAAGTTTTCAAACATTCAGTCATTTTCAAAGTCAAATTTCATGTTAATTTTCGTTGAAATCTTGCAAACCGACGATTAGCAAATAAATGCATATTCCAAATGTTTACCTTCATATATGGGCATACCAGACTACTATTGCCATAAACGAAAATTTATAAGCATTTGTTTTTAAATTGTGTTGCAGTTATTTTTATATTTGAAGATTTTTGCTTAAAAACATAATTCTCTACCATTATTCAAAAATACGGATGCAGCAAAATTAGGACGCACATAAAAGTTCATGCCATAGTGTTTTATATCGAAGGAATCATTAGACTTGACATTAAAATAAACATATTTGACGAGAATGTCAGTATATTTGATACAAAATGAAAGTGTTACGTTATAATAAATACTGATAAAGGTGATCCCTTGGGAGCAACAAACACAATTGAGAATAAAGCAGCGGACTCGGTTTTATTGAGTCTGTTCATGAGAAGTAATGAAAGAAGCAACCCCTAGCACCGGCTTAAGCGGTATTCTACTTCAAAGCCACCTATATGCCCTTGTTGGTCCTAAAGGACCAGTAAAAATAACACTACTGATTCGTAGCACGGGGAGACTTTTTACAGCCGCCACACTGCACTAAACGAACGCTAGTGTGAATGTTAATAAATACTGATAAAGGTGATCCCTCGGGAGCAACAAACACAGTTGAACACCTCTTGTACACCATGTTTAGGCAATCAGCCAGGGTCGTACCTGGAGCATTTTGAAATGTACGCCAGATATGAGAAGCGTACCTGCGAACCGAGCAGCGACGCTACGAGTGGGGGTGGGGTGGTTATGGGAGGGGGTATCTCACAAGAAAATTTTGAAAATTAGGAGGCAAATGATGCGTTCTCAAGCTATATTTCAGCGTTAATATGGCATTTTGTTTGACACAAGCCCATACTCTCCTCAGCCTTCAGTTTTATTGCATATTTGGAACTTTTATTTTTTCACTTTTGCTGATGAATTGTACGCATTGTCGTACGTGCGTATGCCTGGATACGCGCCTGTCAGCGTTTGCAAGCGTTATTTAAGAAGCTTCAATTTTAAAATATGCACTTATTATTATATTATAAGATACTTTAGTAATATACTCGGTAAAAACAGTTTTGGACCAGGGTATATAAAGTCATATAAAAATAAAACTAGTGGACAGAATTTAAGTATCTTTTTTTAGTAACCAAGGTCTACCCTACCCGGTTAATTTGGTACCAGAAACATTAATTTCCAAACAAGATTTGATTTTTAAAAATTATCGCGAACACACAAAGGGTCTGTAAAAAATGTTGCAAAGTCCATACAAAGTAACAGTTACGGACACATTCGAGTAACCAATAAAAAGATTATTATTTTTTCGCAAACTTTTATTGTAAACGATAATTATTGTTGATTGTTGATCTATTGGGAATTATCAACTGAGATAATAAGGGTTATGGTCGAATGTCAAGGTTCAGCGATCATTGTACGGGTTCGAACACTGCCATGGTCCAAAACTTTTTTTACAGAGTATACTTTAGAAATACAATTTAACACCCGTATAATCTCCTGGTGCGTTTTTATTGATCGCCCGTATATATATGTAGACATTAATAAATCAAGACGTTTCCTTAACACTTTATATATTTACATGAATTTTTAATTAATATTTCATTTCTTCATTTTTCATCAATTTTTGCGCACAATATGACCTATTTATGTGTCGACGTGCCGTAAAACACCATTCATTCATTCATTCATTCCTTAACACTGATAATAATTCACTCTGTTTACATAAAAAACTATTTTACACATGCAACATTTATTTGAAATAAAACAAATGCTTAACGTTCACAATCATTAACAACACTTGACAACGTGTTTGTGCAGAAACTATTTGTCATGTTTGTGTGCGTGATAAATTGAACAATCGCCAACAATAATCCCCTGTGTACATTTAAACATGTTGCTTGTCGTAAACAACTTCGTTGCGTGTATAAAAACGTTAACGTTTGCTGTTTACATAACGGTAAAACGCAATAACACTTATTTATTCTATCGAAAATTTCATTGTTTGAGAAACTGTATTCGTGAGGGGAGTGGAAATGACCTTGCATGAAAATGGATTATTTCTCATAACTAAAACATCACACTGTTATTACGAATATAATCCATTTCATCAATTAGCGAATGTGTCAATTTATTGCCTGGCATTAATGAAAACGTAACATGCCATTTTTCTCTCGCTGTCAAAGACTTTTCTCTTTGCCTGAAAATGTTAAAGCAAATGAATGTTCCTAAATGCGAATATTTTATCTGCTTAAGTACATGATCTGTTCTTTTTTCTTTTAAATGAAATTCGATATGAACGTATCCTGAATGAAGAGGTAAGATGTGTTGAGTTGAAAGAGTCATGCTATAATATTATGTTTCGTTAAGTTAGTAACACCTTACCATGCCGTGTTTTCCCGTAATACTGGGACGAGTAAGAGTGCCCAAACACGTTCAACTCACTAGCGGCCTTCTTGATACAAACTGTTCCCGTGCGGCACATCTAGTGTCAACACCGCACCTCTAGTGTCAATGTGCACCCCCTAGTGTCGCGGTACTTTTATGTGTGAGATATTTCACACTTCAAACGTTTTTGTTCAAAATGCCCATGTTTGGGATGGAAGCGTTTGATAAATATACAGATGGTTACAAAGGGAGTCAGGTTGTACTTTTCTACAGCTTATCATCCGCGTAAACCAATCTCCATGAGTTTTGACAATAACGTTCAAGACGAAATTACATTAAACTTGTAGTAATTCATTAATCATAAGGTGTAATTAAAAATAGAGATTGTGTCTATGGTCTACCGATACATATACACCTTTTGACCAAACAAGACCTAAAAGACATTAATGTATAATGTAATAACTTATGATATTCGTACTCAGAATACGGTGTAAAGCATTATATCTAAGCGTCTGTGCGAACAAAATGCCTCCGTGGCCGGAATGGCTGCGTTTGAAACCTACTCGCCTCACACCGCTGCGGGTTCGAACCCCACTGGGAGCTCGACAAATAAGTGAGAAAGTGTCAAACTTAGGGATGTCGGAAGGTATGCAGTGCTGGTTATACCCAGGAAGTGGTCTACCTTCACCAGCAAAACAATCGATCGTCATATATAACCTTACATGTGCTGAAAATGACGTTAAACACCATTCCACCAACCAACTTTCTGTACAAATGTGGCCATCGTGTGTAGTATCATGACTTCTGTATTATTTTATTGCATACATGCCTTACAGTTAATGCACTTCATTTCCTTCACAGACGGTTAACAACTGTGAGCTATACCTGGTGCTGGTAGTTATCATACTTATTGACCTCATTATCCTTTGTACATGGCAAATTATCGACCCCATGTACCGAGACACAGAGATATTTGACCTGGAGCCTTCACCCTCCACGGACCAGGACATAATGTTGCAGCCTTACCTTGAACACTGTAACTCACAAAACAACTCGATATGGCTAGGTAAGTTTCAGTTATGAAATGAACAATGATTCTTGGCTAGTCAAGTCTTTTATAGTAAACCTTAAACACTACGTCGAAAGTGAAAACTAGTAGAATTTCAGATGTGGCTTATACATGGAAGCACGTGATTGGTTATCTGAAACCAGGGGCTGTACCTGTAGAACAAATGATTTGCAAGTACGACCAGGCCTAATATTCATCAGAATGATGAGCACAAGAATCGGACGTCTCAAAATCTCAAATTGTTTAATTCCAAGTAAAATCAATTTTACAAGCAAATTACTATATTAACTTACAGAAACTAGTAATTTTAAAGGTAATGTAACAGCAAATGTCCGAAAATCACTTTTCTTACCCATACTTTTGTGTTTATAGGGTTTGCAAAAGAAAATAGATTTTGAGTCTGTGTCTAATTATAGTGCTAAAAAATGTGATGAATTTAGGCCCAGTTATCCTTAATCTGCTATGAATAGTTGATAATATTACATGATATATTCCAACATGTACCGTGTTTTCGTTCTTTGTTTTTGTTCTTCTTAATCTTCAATTAAATCGACATTTTGTTGAATAATTTGAAAAGTCAAATACGGCTATCGACAACTCAATTCTAAATAATCGTGCATTTGCGATTAAGATCACCTGACTACCGATTGCTGCACATTTGGTAGCGATCGGACTGAATGAGGTGAGATACATTCTTTAAAATGAAGTCAGATATCAAGTACGATGGCATCCTTTTGTAATATTATCGAACCTAAATTGGAGTAATTTAGTAAATTCGGTTACCATTACGTGGTCCCGCCTTAATTTCATTAAGCGATTGGAAAGCTTATATTCAACGGATATTTCGACAATAAAACACGTTTAAAAACATTATTTACTGAAAAAAATGCGATAACCTATTTGAAATTACCTATTAAATGTTTTAATTTACAATATGCAACTTTTTAAGCCGAAATTAAAGTTTTATTTCATATCCCAGCTAACCACGTTTTCGTTTCTCGGAGAAGGGTTTGGATGGGATATGAAAGTTAATACCTGGACCAAGTAATGTTTTCTTTTTATAAAAGTAGTGTTTGGTCACCAACCCGACTATGACATGTGTTTTCTATTTCTTACAGGAGTAGTCTTTGGTCACAAAGGCATTTTATTGTTATTTGGCATATTCCTGTCCTATGAAACGAGAAGTGTGAAATTAAAACAAGTCAACGACTCACGATTTGTCGGCATGAGTATATATAATGTTGTTGTAAGTATTGAACCATTATTAAAGGTTTGAATGTGGGGATTTTGCGAGCAGACCGGTTTAAAGTGTGACACGAAGGGCTGGTCAGGAGTTAAATGTGTTTTAAGTATTATAAAAAACGATTAGAAATACTTCTTTTCTGGGACCGTATTCATAAAGCAACTTAAGTGGAAAATATTACTCAAGTCAAAATTAAAGATTTTTACATTTTTTAAATATCCTTATTTACCTCTCAGGGACCCTACAAACCATCTATTTTAAGATAACTATTTAGCTATAGGTTTTATTTATCCATAACCTTATTAACAATATTAATAACACGTCTTAAATCGATAGAGAAAAAGGTGTTTAAAAAATTTGATAAGATTTGACTTTAGTTAAGATATTGCTAAGAAGCTTTATGAATATGGACCCCGGGGTACAACCATCTCCCTAGTTTACTTGACCAACGTGCTAGCTATTGCACCACGGCACCACATACTAATAAAGATATTGTTTTATATTGTTTTCAAACGCTCTGTATAAGTATAAGGGCGCTCACCGTGCAGCACCATATTAAGTGGACAATTAAAAGTATATTTATGGATTTCTCAGACTCCTTTCTCTATATCAGGAAAATGAATCAATGACCTAATTCATATGTTGGTGAGCTGGGTAGCTTAGTTTAGTGGAAATACTAGTATCGGATAGTAATGCCATTAAAATCAGTTATAGTACCTTCCTGGCCGGGGTATTAAATACGCTGTGTCTAAAACTCGCCTCTCATCGCTGCGGGTTTGAATCCAACTGGGAGCTCGACCTCTCCAGTGACAAAGTGTTGATTGTTATGGATGACGGGAGGTATACAATAATGGTTCTACCCAAAAAAATATGGGGTGGTCTGCCTCCACAAAACAAAGAAATGACCGTCATATAAGGCCATTCAAACAATTTCCTTTAACAATACAAACTGTACAGATGTACATTACACAAAATGTGAAACAAAATGTTAAAAGAAAGGATTGGAACGAAAACAGTTCTTTATATAAGTAAATACAAACGTTGAACAGGATATGTAGCATTCAATGACCAGCCAACCAAACAGGAAATGTAGCATTCAAGGACCAGTCAACCAAACAGGAAATGTAGCATTCAAGGACCAGTCAACCAAACAGGAAATGTAGCATTCAAAGACCAGTAAACCAAACAGGAAATGTAGCATTCAAGGACCAGTCAACCAAACAGGAAATGTAGCATTCAAAACCCAGTCAACCAAACAGGAAATGTAGCATTCAAGGACCAGTCAACCAAACAGGAAATGTAGCATTCAAGGACCAGTCAACCAAACAGGAAATGTAGCATTCAAGGACCAGTCAACCAAACAGGAACTGTAGCATTCAAGGACCAGTCAACCAAACAGAAAATGTAGAATTCAAAGACCAGTTAACTAAACAGGAACTGTAGCATTCAAGGACCAGTCAACCAAACAGGAAATGTAGCATTCAAGGACCAGTAAACCAAACAGGAAATGTAGCATTCAAGGACCAGCAAACCAAACAGGGAATGTAGCATTCAAGGACCAGTCAACCAAACAGGAAATGTAGCATTCAAGGACCAGTCAACCAAACAGGAACTGTAGCATACAAGGAACAGTCAACCAAACAGGAAATGTAGCATTCAAGGACCAGTCAACCAAACAGGAAATGAAGCATTCAAGGACCTGTCAACCAAACAGGAAATGTAGCATTCAAAGACCAGTCAACCAAACAGGAAATGTAGCATTCAAGGACCAGTCAACCAAACAGGAACTGTAGCATTCAAGGACCAGTCAACCAACCAGGAAATGTAGCATTCAAGGACCAGTCAACCAAACAGGAAATGTAGCATTCAAGGACCAGTCAACCAAACAGGAAATGTAGCATTCAAAGACCAGTCAACCAAACAGGAAATGTAGCATTCAAGGACCAGTCAATCAAACAGGAAATGTAGCATTCAAGGACCAGTCAACCAAACAGGAAATGTAGCATTCAAGGACCAGTCAACCAAACAGGAAATGAAGCATTCAAGGACCAGTCAACCAAACAGGAAATGTAGCATTCAAATACCAGTCAACCAAACAGGAAATGTAGCATTCAAGGACCAGTCAACCAAACAGGAAATGTAGCATTCAAGGACCAGTCAACCAACCCGGAAATGTAGCATTCAAGGACCAGTCAACCAAACAGGAAATGTAGCATTCAAGGACCAGTCAACCAAACAGGAAATGAAGCATTCAAGGACCAGTCAACCAAACAGGAAATGTAGCATTCAAAGACCAGTCAACCAAACAGGAAATGTAGCATTCAAGGACCAGTCAGCCAAACAGGAAATGTAGCATTCAAGAACCAAACAGGAAATGTAGCATTCAAGGACCAGTCAACCAAACAGGAAATGTAGCATTCAAGGACCAGTCAACCAAACAGGAAATGTAGCATTCACGGACCAGTCAACCAAACAGGAAATGTAGCATTCAAGGACCAGTCAACCAAACAGGAAATGTAGCATTCATGGACCAGTCAACCAAACAGGAAATGTAGCATTCAAGGACCAGTCAACCAAACAGATAATGTAGCATTCAAAGACCAGTCAACCAAACAGGAAATGTAGCATTCAAGGACCAGTCAACCAAACAGGAAATGTAGCATTCAAGGACCAAACAGGATATGTAGCATTCAAGGACCAGTCAACCAAACAGGAACACAGAAACAAACAATAATAATTACAAAGATGAATAAAAGGCAAGATATCACACCACCGACATGAAAGGGTTGATAAAGTTCATTTTCTAAATTCAATTTTCATACATATATCTCCAGATTGATATATAAACCTAGCGACGCCAACATCTCCAACTTAAAACATTAAACACTAATGCCGTTGAGCTGAACTCTCCATTGTATAATTAAATTTTAAATCTAGAAACCAAAATTAAATTATACGATTTTATCATTAGATTAGAGGGTACCTATGGCGTCTAACCATTGCAAATTTGTTGATTAAACATATACGCTGAGGAGATTTTGATGAAAAGGTTTAGACGAAAAGCATTACAATCATATCACAGTGAAAGGAGCATAAGCTTTCCAGAAAAAAGCAGTTGAATTTGTATTATCCATGTCTCGTTTCCGGATTAAAACCTCATTTGAAATGTTTCCTGAAGCAAATTTTATTAAAAAGCAATTTATACGTTCGAATCACGGAAATGTTTTAGAAAAAGATTTTTTTATTTCATCGTATGAAGATTATAGTGGTGAGAGTTTCAAACTTACTAAAGTTGATTGTTTTAAATCCTACAATTGAATATGTTTACATATTTGAATTTTTATTTTCACTTTACCGAGTGTAAATCTTGTTTTAATAAAAAATAAAATGATCTCTTTCAAATGTCATTAAAATGTTAATGAAATTGGATTTGATGAGCATATTTTTTAATTTGAAATTGCGATCATATGTTTATACATGTATGTTATACTGTATGCAGATTTCAAGAAGAAATAATTTTGTTCTTAAAGAAAATCCACCTTCTTTGGCTGTAAAACGTCACCCGGCCTACACTCAGGCCTGATTCACCAACCATTCTTCACACCCCGCCTACACTCAGGCCTGGAATTCACCAACCATTCTTCACCCCGCCTACACTCAGGCCTGGAATTCACCAACCATTCTTCACCCCGCCTACACTCAGGCCTGGAATTCACCAACCATTCTTCACACCCCGCCTACACTCAGGCCTGGAATTCACCAACCATTCTTCACACCCCGCCACCACATCAGGCCTGGAATTCACCAACCATTCTTCACACTCAGGCCTGGAATTCACCAACCATTCTTCACACCCCGCCACCACATCAGGCCTGGAATTCACCAACCAATCTTCACCCCGCCTACACTCAGGCCTGGAATTCACCAACCATTCTTCACACCCCGCCTACACTCAGGCCTGATTCACCAACCATTCTTCACACCCCGCCTACACTCAGGCCTGGAATTCACCAACCATTCTTCACACCCCGCCTACACTCAGGCCTGATTCACCAACCATTCTTCACCCCGCCTACACTCAGGCCTGGGATTCACCAACCATTCTTCACACCCCGCCTACACTCAGGCCTGATTCACCAACCATTCTTCACACCCCGCCTACACTCAGGCCTGGAATTCACCAACCATTCTTCACACCCCGCCTACACTCAGGCCTGATTCACCAACCATTCTTCACACACCGCCTACACTCAGGCCTGGAATTCACCAACCATTCTTCACCCGCCTACACTCAGGCCTGGAATTCACCAACCATTCTTCACACCCCGCCTACACTCAGGCCTGGAATTCACCAACCATTCTTCACCCCGCCTACACTCAGGCCTGGAATTCACCAACCATTCTTCACCCCGCCTACACTCAGGCCTGGAATTCACCAACCATTCTTCACACCCCGCCTACACTCAGGCCTGGAATTCACCAACCATTCTTCACCCCGCCTACACTCAGGCCTGGAATTCACCAACCATTCTTCACACCCCGCCTACACTCAGGCCTGGAATTCACCAACCATTCTTCACCCCGCCTACACTCAGGCCTGGAATTCACCAACCATTCTTCACACCCCGCCTACACTCAGGCCTGATTCACCAACCATTCTTCACACCCCGCCACCACATCAGGCCTGGTATTCACCAACCATTCTTCACACCCCGCCTACACTCAGGCCTGATTCACCAACCATTCTTCACACCCCGCCTACACTCAGGCCTGATTCACCAACCATTCTTCACACCCCGCCTACACTCAGGCCTGGAATTCACCAACCATTCTTCACACCCCGCCTACACTCAGGCCTGATTCACCAACCATTCTTCACACCCCGCCTACACTCAGGCCTGATTCACCAACCATTCTTCACATCCCGCCTACACTCAGGCCTGGAATTCACCAACCATTCTTCACACCCCGCCACCACATCAGGCCTGGAATTCACCAACCATTCTTCACACTCAGGCCTGGAATTCACCAACCATTCTTCACACCCGCCTACACTCAGGCCTGGAATTCACCAACCATTCTTCACACCCCGCCACCACATCAGGCCTGGAATTCACCAACCATTCTTCACACTCAGGCCTGGAATTCACCAACCATTCTTCACACCCCGCGTACACTCAGGCCTGGAATTCACCAACCATTCTTCACACTATTCTTAGGCTTGAGCTCATGTACTCAAATTTCATTCAAAAATATTTCCATGACCTTCATAGATAAACAAATCGTATGAAGTTGCTGTTCATTAGATTATATCATATTTATACATAGCAACCTCTTATGAAGGTTTATACTTTAAACTTATAGAAATACATGTGATTGAAATTTGCGTACTTGGGTTTAAGTCTAAGAATATGCTCAAGAGCGGTTGGTGAATTCAAGTCCAGTAGTTTAATTACATTCTGGTAATTTGGGATCGTCAAGTCCAAGCTTTGTTTAAAGTAGAATACCGCTTAAGCCGGTGCTAAGCGTCGTGAGAGGTGTTGCACCTTATATTACCTGTCATGAAACCAAGTCTTGCTTGTGTTTGTTGCTTTTAAGGGATCCACTTTTCAGTATTTATTGACATGCAAACTAACGTTTGTTTAGTGCTGTGAGGCGGCTGTAAAAATCGCCCTGACTTTAAATCAGTAGTGTTCTTTCTACCGGTCCTTTGGGATCATCACGACCAATCTTCAGTGCTTATTTCATATATAGACATGTACTTTGTTTCTTTTTTAAATCTTAATATGGGATAAAACAGTTTGTTTTTATTCATTTTCAGGTACTTTGTGTCATAACTGTGCCCATAGTGCTTATAATCAAAAGCCAACAAGACGCGTCGTTTGCATTTGTTGCCTTAGCGATCATTGTATGCAGTTTTCTATCAATGGGACTAATATTCGGTCCAAAGGTATGTACTCAATTAAGTATGTGGCCAACGAACATTGACAGTGTATAAATTTATGTAACCGGGTACAGGTATATGGTGAAATATCGATAGCCAGCTGTGTGTCCTCGATAGCTCAGTTGGTAGAGCGCTAGCCCTATAAGCTAGAGACCCTGGGTTCGAGTCCCGGTTGAGGAACGATATTTTTAAACCTGTTGTATGTATATGAAGTATATGAAGAATATACTTAAACATGGGACCACCGGACCGATCCCCGGGCCGAGTCATTCTGTTTAAACTGGAGCAGTTGTTTGAACATATTTGGGAGGGCTGGCGTGGCGCAGTCGGTAGCGCGGCGGATTTGTAACCGGAGGCCCCGGGTTCAATCCTCCGTGGTGCCACTGAGTTCCGTCGGTGTGTTCTTGGGCAAGACACTTTCCCTTAGCCTCGTCCGTCGGATGGGGACGTAAACCGGGCGGTCCCGTGTGTCGGTCTATCCTCCGAGCACGTAAAAGAACCATAGGAATCTATTCGATAATAAGAGTAGGGCAGGTTCCCGGATTCCTATGTATCCTTTCCCTCTCTCTCTGGGGCGGCTCTAAATAACCTATACTGTGTTGATGAGCCGTTAAACAACATTCAATTCAATTCAATTGAACATATTTGAGCAGACGTTATGGTATAACGGTAATTTCTGCAAACCCTGTCTATATTATATAGGTACATGAATGAATGAATGAATGGTGTTTTACGGCACGTCGACACACACATAGGTCATATTGTGCGCAAAAACTGATGAAAGATGAAGAAATGAAGGATTAAATAAAAATTAATTTAAATATGTAAAGATACAACTATTTACAAACAAGGGATGATATGGTAGTAATATAAATTATATATGTAAATCAACAGATGCCCGAAAACGGGTATATAAAGATGTAAATATATATAAGAACACATTATAATGCTTTATATAGTTTGACTTCCTTCAGGAAATCAAAAACAAGGCTACAAT
The DNA here is from genome assembly GCA_037043455.1 of Cyrtodaria siliqua. NCBI lineage: Eukaryota > Metazoa > Mollusca > Bivalvia > Adapedonta > Hiatellidae > Cyrtodaria > Cyrtodaria siliqua. Next base: position 79,992 of record JAWPHD010008043.1, on the reverse strand, counting down.
CTATAGTATCAAATAACTCGGTCATAGTATTAAGTGTAGTCTGTACCTTTGACGCATAGGATCAAAGTCTACACATTTCAACAAGATGTGTTTGACCGTTAACGGTGCAAAGCAGGGTATACATTCTGGTAATTGCTCACCTTGTAATACATATGAATGAGTATAACGTGTATGCCCTATCCTGCACCGGGCTAGGACAACTTCCTCTCGACGAATGGGTCTACTAGAAGAACGCCATTCTCCGAGTAACGGTTTGATTGAATGGAGTTTATTGTTAACTGACAAATCCCAAGCGGCTTGCCAAGAGTTACGAATATATGTGTTAATACAACTTTTAATATCAGTATAAGGCAATATATGTAGGTACAGTGGCTGTACAAACACAAACATGGGACACTGGGACGCCTATATTTTTTCCAGCGAATTTCATTAGAACAATCTTGAAAGTTTGTTATATAGGTTTCACAGAGTTTCACAGAAATAAAACCGTTAACACATTACATTAGGTAATATTGGGACAGTGACCTCAGCGGGTAGTGAAACAGAAATAATAATTTAAAGTTGTTTTTATACAACTCTATAAAAGTTTGTAAAAAAACCCAAAAAAACACTTGTATACAGAGTCCCCATTACGTGGTCCTAGCATTAACTTTCAAACACCATCCGACCCTTTCTCCAAGAAGCGAAAACGGGGTTGACTGGGGTATGAAATAAAACTTTAATTTCGGCTTAAAACGTTTGTATATTTTAAAATTAAAACAGTAATTTTAAACAGGTTATCGCATTTTTTTACAGTAAAAAATGGTTTTGTTGTCAAATATCCGTTATAATATAATATAAGCTTTCCCATCGCTTAATGGAATTAAGGCGTGATCACATAATGTCATCAGAAAACAACGGACACATTCTGATTCGTTTCCAACTTTATGTTCTGTTGAGTCAATCTTTATCAAATATGTACATTTAAATCGATATTCAAGATAGTCGATATGGTGAGGAAGTTTTCAAGTAGATTTCTTCTTTGAAACAGCTCAGCCGAATTATTTGATCTTGGCTTACGCTTTTCTCTGGTTGTGCTGTCGCAGAAATATGGAAATCTTCAGTCATCTCATCAGTCCATCTTCAGTCCATCGTAACTAAAATAAAACATAACACAACTATTTTAAAGTCCCTAATCTAACATCAACAGGCACATTTTGAAACAGATGTACTCCGTTTCTAAACCTACTGACGACGAGGTATAAATGTAACTTAAATATTTTGAGAATCCAATCTCTGTAGACACAGTATAAACGGTTTTAACCAACAGGCCAAACCCAAAAAACTGAAGCGTCAAAATAAGCGTTACCAACTCATAATTAATTTAACGCATATTCAGTCACGGGTATTTCATGAACCTGTGAATAAACCTATACTTTTAATCGACACATATACATTATTATATGATCTGAACACCTGAATATATTGTTTTATCGTGTAATTTTGCCTTTATGTGGTGGGTTAAACGATATTTCCAAAACCACTGGGTGAATGTCAGTCAAGCTTACATTCTCAAGAGATCTGCCACAATCAAAAGTACATCAGGTATTTAAACTTTTAACTAAAACACATGTTGTCTCACAATCAGCTCTAAAATACAATGGATACAATGAATCAAATGGTCAGTGTTTGTGAGCAGTTGACCCATGGGCAACATAGTGTGAAGCTTAAAACTAAATGTCGCAACTAAGCCTATCGTTCTCCGCTTGTGCTAGTTGCTCGCATTTTAAACAAACTAAGATAACAGAATATATCTACAGTATTACATTTTAAAGAGCAATATTATCTGAAGATACATATCTGAAGGTTTCAACCGATGCAATAACATGGCGTACATGTGATTCAGTCACGTACAAGACGATAAAAGCTAGGTGTCCTGTATGGCGGCCAAACCTAATTGGCACTTATCATAGTAGTGCTAAGTGGGCGTCACAATAAAATAAAAACAATTGGTATTCAGACACGTCCCATTCTTGATATAAAATCAAATTCCGTGGAATCATTTTATTTCGTGGGCATTACATTTCGAATCTCTTTCCAAAAAGACAATTTCGAGGGGATGTAAATTCGCACATTTCTTATTTTTGAAAAAAAAAAAAAAAAAAAAAACATCCGTAAATTTGTCCCTGACAGCCTAGAGAGCCTAGAGAGAAAATGTCAGGCGAGTCCGGCAGACCTGTCTGGCGATTACGTCACACATTTCCTGTCGCATGTCAAATTGCCTCATTAAACACATCCGATTAACATAGATTCATGTCTGACACCATTGCTCAACCTTGTAATTATTTCCTGCTGTTTATTCTGGTACACGGTCATGCATACGACGCATGTTTGACTGTTTTTTTTTTATCTCGGCCAATACAGCTTGAGCCATTTAATTTTTTTACAAAATTCGATAACCATTTTTTTCTTGTTTTCAAAATATAACTTTTTTTATTCGTGTTCTGTCCCGTTTCTACTATGTTCTTGTTTATAAAATATAACACATACCTTGTTTATAAAATATAACACATTCTTTCCGTGTTCAATTCATTGAAAACCCACCCAGTTGTCGAACAAATAATACTAAGTACTCACGCACTCGGTAATTGATGACAATGATAACAAACGTTAATACCGTTCTAGTATACATCTGCGTCGTTAATACCGTTCTAGTATACAACTGCGAACGTAAACGTCAATAATACCGTTCTAGTATACAACTGCGAACGTAAACGTCGTTAATACCGTTAACGTAAACGTCGTTAATACCGTTCTAGTATACAACTGCTAACGTAAACGTCGTTAATACCGTTCTAGTATACAACTGTAAACGAAAACGTCGTTAAAACCGTTCTAGTATACAACTGTAAACGTAAACGTCGTTAATACCATTCTAGTATACAACTGCGACGTTAATACCGTTCTAGTATACAACTGCGAACGTAAACGTCGTTAATACCATTCTAGTATAAAACTGTAAACATAAACGTCGTTAATACCATTCTAGTATACAACTGTAAACGTAAACGTCGTGAATACCGTTCTAGTATACAACTGCGAACGTAAACGTCGTTAATACCGTTCTAGTATACAACTGCGAACGTAAACGTCCTTAATACCGTTCTAGTATACAACTGTAAACGTAAACGTCGTTAATACCATTATAGTATACAACTGCGACGTTAATACCGTTCTAGTATACAACTGCGAACGTAAACGTCGTTAATACCATTCTAGTATACAACTATAAACGTAAACGTCGTTAATACCATTCTAGTATACAACTGCGACGTTAATACCGTTCTAGTGTACAACTGCGAACGTAAACGTCGTTAATACCATTCTAGTATACAACTGCGAACGTAGTATACAACTGCGAACGTAAACGTCGTTAATACCGTTCTAGTATACAACTGCGAACGTAAACGTCGGCATACTGGCTTTGAGAAGAAAACTCAAGTGATAGTGTTTTATTATCAAATTAAACGTTTAATCAATACATAAATTATTTTTTCTGACAACATACACAACCTGGTTCAATAGTTATAGACTCAATGATGAGCCCAAAACTGCTACACTTGTATGCGGTACTGTACGTTATAGCACAGACATATTAATAAATTGTTATTAGGTATGTGGTTATGGATTCCGAATCGTACACATTATTCAAACTTCTGGAGATTAAACATTCGTGGGGATTTGATTTCGTTTGACCACGAAATCCACGAAAGTTAATCCCCCTCGAATATTAATAGTTTGACAGTATGACAGATAATACATGATTACAAGTTGTGTCATCATGTTTTACTATCTTTTCCCAAATGTTGACAAATTCCAAAATGAATATGCCGTGTATGGTTCCAAAGTTTTTATCAGTCCATTGCCAATATCATGTTGTCATTTGTTTTTCTATAGGTCGAATCATTAAGGGACTGTCGCTTGATAAAGAGGATAGGGGGTGAAGTAAAATTTACAAAGTGTTCAGTTTTTTTTGCAACTGCGTATATGTACTATGATATGCAGTTACACACACACACACACACACACACACACGCACGTGTACTAATTTGCTTTCTATATACGCTGTTCTTGTTTAAAATTGTTATTTCATTCTGTGTTCAGATAGCACTATTAACCTAATTCCTATGTTTGTATATTTGTATTTTCTTCTTTTAGGTTTTAGAGATTTTGCGCAATCCCAAGCGCAACATGTTAGAAATTAGGTCGCTCACACAGTCGGTGGTTGGCAAAGAAGAGGAGGAACGGCATCAAAAGCTTCTCACAGAAAATGAACAGCTGAAGAAACAAATAGCAGATGTAAGTTAAACATTACATTGTTTAACACAAATCCATGAGTTTATGTCATCTGACTTCTGTGTAAAAATCAGTCTGAAAACTACCAATTAAAAAAGATTATTTACTTGTAATTAGATACGAAACAATGAACTTGATTGCTTAAAGTTGTAGACACTCGCTTTATTAAACTGGCCCCGGTTCCACCAACATTTCGTTAAGTTTTACTTAAAAACTTATCAAAATAATTAACTAAGTATTTAAGGAATTCTTAGCGAAATTGTGTTCCACCAACATTTAAGTTGACAATACTTAAAAACTTACGTAAGTAAATCGCTAAGTATGCTGGGACAATTATAAAGATTTATTTTAAACGAAATCAAATAATTCTAATATCATTAGACTAGTCTGACGCTCTTTTATACATGTTTAAGTTTTTAAGTATCTCGGTAAGGCACCTCCAACGCCGACTTTAGAAATCGTTAAGTATTTAAGGTAGTATACTTAAATTTTATTATTTAAGTATCGAATATAGCTATTGCTTGTTTACTGCTAGCAGCACAATTTACGATGAACCCAGGTAGATATATTTGAATAGCATTGTTATATTAGATATTATCTATTGCATAATACTTCACTTTTATGAAGGCAAATAAGAAATGAATGTTTACCATACGCCGTACGACATGGGGAAGCAATTAACTCCATGTCCACCGCCGTATGCATGCCATCTTCGGGATGATTTAAATTGTGTATTATTGATTTTATGAATATTGAGTTCTGCTCAACCCCGGGCTAGAGGGCATGAGCGGTAGCTAGCATATTTCACTACCGCTCATGAACAGTCTCAATCAAACCGAGACTGCAATATTTCGTATGTGTCGTGCTCGGCCGTTTCCAAAGGTCCATTTTTATACTCTTTTTTTTAGCTTTACTGTATAGATGGTTATTTATTGTTTTAGAACAGTAATAAACACCAAAAAAGACGCATTGAAAAACCTGTTTCTCTGTTTTAATGTTTACTAGATATAAACGTGTTATTTGAATGGCCTCATCATCAGACCCACAGTTGAACAACACCGTTTTATAATGCAATTGTATGTCTAACTGTTAATTACAAAATCTCTTTCTCCACCCCCATACCCCACCCCCGCCCACCCCTCCCCATTTTAAACAATAGGCTGAACATATGTCTTTGTCTTTTACAATGCATGTACGCGGTTGTCATGATTGGCGTATTTATGTTTTAAAAATAAAGAAAGAAGAAAAAAGCATATACCCGGAACTGGATTTTGTCACTTGATATATTTAACCGGTGGACGCATATTCTTATTTATATGAGAATATTCCTGCTTAACTCAGCGTAATATCATAGTCTTATTTATATGAGAATATTCCTGCTTAACTCAGCGTAATATGTCCAAAATGTTCACTTATTCTGTGATGAATGTTGTATCCTTACAACCACTCTTCCTGTCTGTTAAATATATTTTCGTTCACCGACACAGGTATTCAAAGAAAATGTAAATAGTTTACGCCATCTTAGCACACAAGCTTTACATTGATGTTGCTTGTATTCCTATATACATAATTGTGTTTGTGCTTAAACATAATTTCGCCTGGTTGGTTAGACGCTTTTCTTGCGGAAATTCCTTTTTTGACGGTATTTTTTTTATTCTTGGAGTTAAAGAACAGGTTTGACGCACAATTAGAACCAGATTTAACACCGTTTTGCCAATGACCGTTGCAAGGCGATACCCTATTGCCAACCCTTCATAATTATGATCCCTTTTTATTTCAAATATATAAATTTCATTTATTACATTTGTGTGGGTGAAAGGTTGGGATTTCTCAATGAAAGAATATTCATAATCGCTAAATATTAATAACTAATTCCGAACACAAAAATAACTAACTGCAACGTTGAGTTTTGACGTCAATAACGTGTTGGTGACGTCGACGTCATCCACCGATAACACTAAATAAAGCGAATAATTCTGATTAAAATCATATATAATCTGATAAAAATGTAATAAACACATTTTATAACTGTTATGATCGATTATATGGAAATCCTTTACTCGATGGTATGCGTGTGTTGTTTTTTCACTCACTTGCTTACGCTCGTTCGTGAAAAGTACCACACGCCTTTCATCTCCTGAAGAATTTCCCTATAATCGATCCCAGCAGTTAAATAATCTCTATGTACTTGATGTTAATAATGCGTGTTTTTAATGTCTACGTTCTGCCAATGCTATGCTTTCTGCTGCTATTTTACGTCTACTTCTGCGTGTGTTTTTGTATATTGTATATCTCTTAAGTTAACTCATTTCCCGTCTTTCTTTCCTATTTAAGATGGAAGAACGAGTTCAAGAACTAAACCGACAGCTCCAAGAAAAGATGCGCCAACGTGTGAAAATCAGTTCAAAGAGCAGCCCCTCTACATTAACTGTGGAATCTAACCATACAATAACACCCACTGTAGCAAAACAATCTTCCAATTCGCCGAAGTCTCCTAAAACCCTTAAAACACCTAGTGGTAAAATTGAAATTCGGACACCGGACGATTTTATGATTAATACGGACTACTATTCAGATTCTGGTGTGCATACGGATTCTACGCCTCGCAGTCAAAGAACTTCCCCTTCAGAAAACGATGTTTGACACACAAAAAATACCAAAATTAATAAGGCAAATGGTTAAATGAAACGAACGAAAGTCATAAGAACATAGATGCAGCAGGCTTCAAGTTGCGCACACTCATGTATTGTACAGAATGTAAAGGCAGCGGGGCTTCAAAATAGTCGTGTTACACTTATACCCACGTATTGTAAAGAACATACTTGTAGATACAGAAGGCTTCAGATTGCCCACACTCATACAGATACAGGCCTTTCACTGGCATGTTACATTTAAGATCACAACCCCTTATTGGACACAACATTGAGACAGTTGACTTCAAGTTACCCACACTTATACATATATAGAGACCATACATGCCAGTCCTATCAGGTTACATGTAAGCCCACACCCAAGTATTGTATGTTATATAGAGTCAGAATGCTTCAAGTAGCCCATACTCATACAAATATTTGCCATACATGTCAATTTACACGTAAGTATTGTAAAGAACCTAGTGTAGCGGGCTTCAAATTACGCATTCCCACACAGTTTCAGGCCATACCTGTCATGTTACACGTAAGACCACATCGACACATTTGTACACAACATAGACACAGCAGGTTTCAATATACACACATACATACATGTACAGGTCACACCTGTCGTGTTGCTTGCAAGTCCGCACACAAGCTGGCTTATATCTAATGTTCTTTCATATAAAAAGATTTAAACAAAAACACAGTCATAACGGAAACTAATACAAATATGTTGTTTATTGAATTATTGCAGAATTTGCAGAAGTCAGCAGTTTTAGTGCTTTTATTTTTTTTGGCAAAAATACCCACATTTATTTATTTAATTAATTACATGAAAGGTATCATTACACCGAGTGTGATATAGGAAATGAGGGATATTCTGACATTTTATAATAATAAATAAAATACTGAATAAGCATTTAAAATATATGTTTGCTACAGAAATCAACATTTTTAGTTATGGTTTTACCTGTTTGACCCTAAAAATACATTTGCGGATTCGCGAACCTTTGGGGACTCTTTTAAAAACAAGATGAAATGTATACAATATCATTATACCTACTATGGTTACAGAAAATAAGCGATACACTAAAAATATATTTTTATTAAACAATTCCAGAAATCAGAGTTTTAGTACTTTATTTTTACCCTTTTTCCCCCCATTCTTTTGCCAAAAGACGCATTTTTATCCCTTGATTTATTCATTATTTCATTGACAGATATCAATACCCTTAAATGCGTATATAAAATAATGAATAAGCATTTAAAATATATTTTATTGAATTATTCCAGAAATCAAAAGTTTTAGTTATTTTTTCAACATTTTGACCAAGACAGAATTACATTAGGAATTCGCGAACGATTGTGAACCCTTTTAAAAATAAGACGAAATATATAAAATATCATTATACCTAATATGGTAAGAGATACTTGAAGAAATACTTTTTATTGAACTATTCCAGAAATTAGCCGTTTTGTGCTTTTTTACTCTCTTTTTCCCATTTATTTTGCAAAAAGACCCATATTTATCCGTTTATTTATTTATTATTTCCTATAAATATATCATTACTCTTAAATGGGTAAATAAAATAATGATTAAGGATTTAAAATATACATTTATTGAATTATTCCAGAAATCAGCAGTTTTAGTTGTTTTTCCAACATTTTGACCCAAAATAAATACATTTCGGGATTCACAAACCTTTGGGAACCCTTTTAAAAATAAGTTGAAATGTATAAAATATCATTATACCTAATATAGTAAAAAAAAAAGAGAGATACGGTAAAGAAATAATGTTTTATTGAACTATTCCACAAATTAGCAATTTTAGTGTTGTTTTACTCTTTTTACCATTTTTTTGCCAAAAGTCCCATATTTATTCCTTTATTTATTTAATATGGCATAGGAATATATCATTACACTTCAATGGATAAATAAAATAATGAATAAACATTTAAAATATATTTTTATTGGATTATTCCAGAAATTAACAGTTTTTGTTCTTTTTCCACAGTTTTGACCAAAAAAACACATTTAGGGATTAACGAACCTTTGGGGACCATTTTAAAAATATGGAGAAATAGAAAACAAACATTTGAGGAAAGTTTGGTGCTTTTGTCCGGCGTGTCTAGATTGGGTCCCAGGTTTGTCCGGCGTGTCTAACCTGGGTTTTGGTCCCTGGCTATCAGTATGGTTAAGATATCTCCGCGTTGATTTCTATTATCAAGAGGGTTTGCGTCTCATTCATCTGAAGAGATTCCTGTTGAACTTGTATCACATGTAGATTCAAAACAGTAGAACGGGGTGGAAAAGCAGAATGTGCAAATGTGAATTGAGGACGCGATAAGATGAATCAATGGATCTGAGGAAATATTGAGATAGATGAATAGTTAAAAGTGCGCATTGTTATTTTGCGGAGTGTATAACAGTACAGCAACACCGCTGGATCATATAATTGTTTTTTTTCCGGAGTGTATAACAGTACAGCAACACCGCTGGATCATATAAACAACGAAAATGGAAGATGAAAATGAGGATTCAGATACTGAACAAAATGTCACCATTAGTACAATGCGTTGTAGTACAATGCGAGGACAAGATATCATCGTTGCTGACAAATGCCACTGCTAGGTACTAACATAAAACTTATAATGACTAGAATTTAACAATTAAATGTATTTCGGTTAATTTGACGTAGTATAGGAAGCCAAATCGGGAGGTTGTGACAAGCACAATCCAAGAACATAATTTTTATGTCGTAGAAGGAACATTGGTGGAACATTGGCGGAAATGCCACCAGAGACTTTAACCCATGTTTGATGTAAACAGACTCGGTCTTACGAAAGATGGGGATAAGCGTATTATAGAACATATATCCAAGAGATGGTGAAAAAAGTAGTTGTTATTTGTACTTAAGGTGTCAAAGATAGAATGAATGAAACCGTGGACTGTTTTGAATGCACAGTGCCATAAAAGACAGCACTTTAATAATGTGTATGTATGTATACTATTAATCATTTGACATGTTATTTGTTGAGGTATTACATTTTATCATGCAACTAATGTTTCTACTATACAAATACAGCTGCTGTCTACTAACCTAATATTTTCCGCCCAGCTGCTGTACTATGCGCGCTATTACTCGTTGACTTAAAAAGTCAGGAATCAGCCATTTAAACTACAAATATACACACTATTTGTATGCTTATCAATCTAGAAATGCAATACATTATCAAAAGAAATTATTTTGCATTTATTATCGATGTAAATATCCTTAAACGCCGAAAAAGATTTTTGCCAAAGTTGCTTCCCCTGACAAACTATCCTCCATTTGTATTTTGACGGCAGCAGACGTAAACTGTACATTTCCATTGTTTTTCAGGTAAATTATGTTATTTAAAACAGTTGCATGATAAAAAAATACATGGTTGAATTTTGACTCGTGTAGAACAGTGATAAATACTCGCCAGAGGCTCGCATTAATCACTTTTCTTGCACTCGCCAAAATACAGCTGAAATTCTAAGTTACTAACCATGCAATTCCTATGTATTTCCCAAGCCACGTGAATAACACTGGTTTCCATGTTTATTCGATCAACACGTGCAATATGTGTCAATGTTGGAGTACTCTGACTTGATAATCTGTTCGAAGGAGTGTTTATTCGGAGTGTTAATTTAGAGTGTTGATTTAGAGTTAAAACGTTATAGCATGTTTTTCCATTTTCATATGTGTTTCATGTATTATTGATGTGATGAGAGTAAATCTAAAACGTCAAACGTTTCAATGATAAATTATCACCGCTTAAGAAATACCGAGCCAAATTTCTGAAAACAAGTTTATACATTGGAGCATCCTTAGACAGAACCTTCAAATAGTTTTCATAATTTCGTTCAAAGAGTAAAGCGTCTTTGCATTTCAATCTTGTTTAAATATATATACATAAATGTTTGAACCTGCTGTTATCAAAACTAGGTCAGATCATGTCATACATGATCGATTTAGTAATATTCAATGACCCTTTTCCTTTATATTACACTGGTAATTTTGGCACACAACTGCTAGGAACAATTTGTATCCTCTTTTAGTTTAAAACCAGCTTTGTTTAAAATTGCTTAACACGGACAGAAATATATGTATGACATTAAATCTTGTTTCTTGTTTATTATCAAATCCACATGTTGTGTTTGCACTCATTAAGACTAGGGATCCGTCATTCCTTTCAATTATCAATCGACTTACAACGGTTTGACGAATAACTTAATTCCATTTTATAACTTTAATATATTCACATGTTTATGAAATTCAAATAAAACATTGAAATATGATCCGCATTCAAAGACACCCGTGTATGGTATGTTTAGTATTGATGTATTTATATTCTTATTAAGGATCCAGAGAGGATTCCATATGTAATAGTTAATTAATATGTATATCAATAACAATGTATGCCAGGGATGGCATATGTTTAAGAATTAAAGAAGTAATACACCTAGTATATAATGTACAATAAATACAATTTATTACATTTTTATCGGTGAAAGATTGGGATTTATCAGTGAAAGAATATTCATAATCGCTAAATATTACTAACTAACTCCGAACACAAAAATAACTAACTGTGACGCTGAATATGACGTCAATACAATGGTGCTGACGTCGACGTCATCCGCCTATTACGTTCATTATTAATTAACTTAACTATTATAGCCTTGTTTTACTAGAAACTCGACACACAATACGACGCAAACTCGGCCAGTATGAACCGGAAATCGGCCAATATGGAAAAACAAGGCCAATATGAAGAAACTCTCCTATACGAGATTTAAGTGACGTCATTCACGTTAGGTAACGTCATTCGCTTTTTGACATATAAATAAAATTAACGCTACTATAAATAAACGCAATGTAAGTCAAAATAATTTGATTAAAAACAAATTATACTGTAGTGGCTGTTAATTAATAAAATTGTCATTAATTAAGTGTTTTCATATTGTCCGAGTTATTGGTCCTCGGACTGTCATATTGGGGAAGGGACAACGAATAATTTCGGTTAAAATATGCACAAACAGATTTAAAATGTAATAAACAGACTATTTAACTGCTGTGTTCGATTATAGGGAAATTCGTCACTCGTGTTTTATTTTTTCACTCCCTCTCATTCGCGCGTTCGTGAAAAGAACCACATGTCTACCATCTCGTGAAGAATTTCCCTATAATCGATCCCAGAAGTTAAATAATCTCTATGTAATTAGTTACAATAAAACAGACCTACTGTAATATCCACCTCTCCCCCACGACTTAAGGACCTATTTCACAACGCTTCCTGGTCATATTTACTTCTAGCATGCTTCATGACCGATTAGCTCAGACATACAAATTGTTGCCCGATTATAGCTTTTCCTTTGTATTTGCATTCCTATTATTGGAAAGTTTTTAGGGTATCGCTAAACAAGACTTTGTTCTCAAGTTAACAATTGAATTATACAAAACATTTTGATAATTCTATATTGTTTTTAGAACAAAAATAAAACTAAAAACACAATTTATGAAAAAGGGGCTTTTATGTTTCAATATGTTTACTTCACACAAAAGATGTTATTGGAGTTTGCCTCTTTATCTGTTAAAAAATTGAATAGCATCCTTTTCTCATGCAGTTGTATATCTAAGTTACCTATACAAATCCTTTTCCCACCCCCAACCCAAATGCAATAGGCTCGAAATAGGTCTTATATGTGTATACATTTGTTTCAAGCACCTACAATGATTATACACACTTCTAACGTTTTTAAATTTACATTCTTAATCATGTTAACGTTAAATAAATATACAAAGTATCCCATGGCAAAACAGCCCAATTACTTTCCTATAGATAATACTGTCTTGTGGGAATGCAGCTATCCAATGGACAATTTGGACGTCCCAAGAGAATGAGGTCTTTCTTATGGGAAAGGCCATCTTTGATTCAAGTTTCTCGAATAATCATTTTGGCATGTACTTTCATATGATATGTACTTTCACCTAGCTTAGGTTGTATTACTTGCTGGTTATGTCAACATCAGCATATTAAACACAACTCGATGACTAAACATATGTTATGACATATGTAACTCGATAGGTTAATGAGAAATATGTTTAGGCAAGAGGAAAACGATGTAACCTGGAATTCATTCTTCAAACTATTCTTAGACTTGAGCTCAAGTACTGAAATTTCGTTCACAAATATTTCCATGACCTTCAAAGATAAACAATCGAAATTAGTTGCTATTTATTAGTGTGTATCATATTTATACATAGCAACTTTTATTCTGTTACCTTATAGAAATATTTGTGATTAAATTGTGCATACTTGAGCTTAAGTCTAAGAATATTCTCAAGTTTGGTTGGTGAATTCAAGGCCAGGTGTCTTAACAAATTCCATACCGTGGACGGGCTACGATAAAGTCAGACAACGAGGAAAGCGATGTATTATTGCTGCAAAGTTTCAATGAAGTATGTTAAGTATTGCATATTATCCACAATGTGTTGACAAGCGCAATAAATGAACGTAAAAACTGTAAACAACTGTCTTAAAAATGTCCATACAGTGGACGGGCTACGATAAAGTCAGACAACGAGGCAAGCGATGTATTATTACTGCAAAGTTTCTATGAAGTATGTTAAGTATTGCATAGTATCCACACTGTGTTGACAAGCGCTATAAATGAACGTAAAAACTGCAAACAGTTGACTTAAAAATGTCCATACCGTGGGCAAGCTACGATCAAGTCAGATAAAATAAAAAATACTTTATAGATCATGCAGATGTCTGTACAATGGAAAGGAACATTGTTAACCAGAGTTCTGATCAATAAAACAAGTTTTACATACTTATAAAGCGAACTTTATTTACCAGCCTTTTATTAGTCAAAAACCTGTATATCTCCGTACTAAATTCAGTTACAAATGTAATGACCTCAATATAAGCACTGTATAAAGACAGTTATAGTCAGTTAATAATTACAATAACACGAAGAGGAAGCAGCACACAATTGATTTGTGTGTTATAGTTGCTCATTATCTTAAAAATGAATGGCCACCTTTTTTGTAGTATTATCAATCAACATATTTAACTCCTTAAACATCACCTGAACATTTCTTGATAGTCCCGGAGAGAAATATATTTAAACGTCTACTAAGTTGTATGTAAAAATAAGTACTATTTGCATGACGTAGATACTACTTTTACCACTGCGTGACTGCACGAGGAAATGAGGTAAATCTGAATTTTATAGCTGCATAAATATTGCCAGATAATTGATAAATACATTTACCTGTGGATTTATTTACCTGTTCAAAGTTTTCTACGTCATCAAATAAAATCGTATTCTCGCTTTTCACATACATTGCAGTGTGTGAATTGTAAATATATAATGTTGCGTATTGATTTCGATTTAAATAAACATAAACATGATCATGAAACAAACCATGGCTGGAGAACTTTAAGTTAGATACACGACAGCAAGCAAGACAATGTCTGTACCTTCAACACAGGTGAAGTCATCAACGGTGGAGATACGTGGAGTATCGTGAAGTCCATAGTTTCATAAAAACATTTAACAGTGGAATTCACAATCATTATAAAACACAAGTATAAAACGTCTGTCCTGGATTTCCGTATTCACACTGTCCCTTTTAAATTAGAAGACAATGGGGTCAAAGTGAGATTTGGTGCTCCCTACAACCTGGTTTAAACCCTCAAGTGGCCTTTTTGACACTTGACTGTTCGAAGTCGGTAAATTATTTTATGTCGTAGTTGTCCAGTACTTTACTTCGAAATGTGTGTGTGTTTTTTGTTCGATGTAATTGTGGTTTCGGTATAACCGTGTCCCAAATTAATCAAACAATGACACATAGACAGTTAGCATTGCTCAATTGTCAACTGAATAGCCACACCATTTTATGCATTCGAATGTTCTCACCTGCCGGGTTAGCAAAATGTTGGAATTGTCCAGGGTTGTACGGAATGGAATGGTGTTTTGCGGCATGTCGACACACAGACATGTCATACTGTGTGCAAAACTGACGAATAATGAAATAAATGAAAAAAAAATAAGTTATTAAAAACATAATGTAAAATATATAGGTAAAACTATTTACAAATATGAGATGATGGTAAAGCTATTTACAAAATTACAAACGATGATATGGAAAAAGTACTAATATGATGTATATATATATGTATGTATGCAAATAAACCGGAACACGTCAACGGGGGTGTAAACAAGTAAATACAAACATGAATATATAACAGCGTCTGATTTCTTTCGAAATCTAAAACAATACCGAAATGAATTTTACCAAACGGCTATTTCATACAAGTAGCTTGTTAGTGCCTGTGTCGCATAGGATCAAAGTCTAAATAATCAAATAATATATGTATGACCGTTAACGGTGTAAATCAGGGTTTACACTCCGGCAAAGGCTCACCTTGTAATAAATATGAATGAGTATAACGGTTATGCCCTTTTCTGCACCGGGCTAAAACAACTTCCTCTCGATGAATGGATCTACTAGAAGGACACCACTCACCAAGTAATGGTTTAATAGAATGCAGTTCATTGTTGACAGACAAGTTCCAAGCGGTTTGCCGAGAGTTATGAATATTCTTGTTAATATGGCTTTTAAAATAGGTATAAGCTAATTTGGTATTAAATATGTGTAGGTCCAATGCTGCCTTAGCAGCACTAGCAGCTCTATCATTACCTCGTATTCCTACATGACGTGGAAGCCAGCATAATACGATAACATTATCTAGTATCAGAGAGTTGTATTTTTCTATAAGTTGAAGCACAACTGGATTATCATGTTTCAGATTTGCCTGAGCCTGAAGAGATGAAAGGGAGGCAGAAAAAATACAAAATGGGTATCGTCAGATTCTTGAATATAATTCAAGGATGTTTAATTGCCTTAAGTTCAGCTGAAAATATGGAGGCACTGTCAGGCAGGCCGATCTTTATAATATATTTGTTAATAACAGTTGCTGCTGCTGCTACCTTATCTGTCTTTAGAACCATCTGTATAAATGTGTTGATAATTACTGTGTTTAAATTTAACTTAATTAAATTTGCTTTGAAAGAGAGAAGGGTCTATACCAGACTTGTTTTTGTTGCAAAGATCATAAATTATTGTTGGTGTTTCCACGGTGGTGTCCACGGTGGTGTCTGTGGCACTTTATACTTGGAAATCAAATTCCGATCAATTTTGAATATGGTTTGTACAGCATTCACTGCCTTCCATTTGTACTTGTTGGCATCAGATATATGTAACTGACGCATATCACACTGGCCAGTGCGCGTTTTGTTTATATGAATATTGAAACATGAAATGTTAAAATTCTTACAAATGACAGGAACATAGAAGTAGAACGCGACATGTCGTCCGTGTGATAAAAGTTTATATTAAAAAAACGAAAAAATATCCTAAACATTAAAGACAATACATACATGTACCCATCCAGATTCGGTGAAGATATGATTACAGCCGACTTCGAATTTGAAATCTAGTGTGATCTTAATGACAGGAACCTGAATGTACGTCATCTTGATGTACTAAACATTTATTTAAAAAAAAAAGAAGCAAATACAAATATTTTTAGCTTGTTCAAGACATCACAAAAACACGTATTCGGATGGAAGGGCGGATGGACGGACGGACGGAAAGGAAAGGAAGGTCTAGCTTCTGTGCTGAGATCGTAAGATCCTTGGCCATAATCACTTTCATTCAATCATTATTAAACTTGTTAAACAATTTATCAAAGGAGGTTATGACCCTATCATTTTGCAACGTACTGCATGCTTTGTGGTTGACCCATTTACAGTTCGCCCATATGCTATCCTATTTGATTGTGCGATGACCGGACAGACTGTGGATCCTATGATGACGTCTACCAAAAGCCTTATAGGACGGTAGCGTTTGGTGTTTGTCTTTAATCTTGTCTTGTCGTACACTTAACGGTTTGTTCTATGGTTGCTCTGGCTTCTGCCAAGACAATGATTATTTGCTTTGTGGCTTTCTATGCTTTTGTTTTTTATATAATATATTCATGATCATTTATGTGTTTTACGCATATATGGCCTATTAATGCTGCCTTGTTTGTTAGAGATTATAACCTGACGGGGATATCTGTATTTACACTGTCCCGTTTATTGGGATGACAGTAGGGTAAGAGTGAGGTTTGTTGCACCCTAGGACCTGGTTTAAACCTCCAACGACTTTTTTTGCCACCGATCATTCATTGTGTGATCTTGCTTTCCTTCATCTTTAAAGTCGGTCTTTGTTTCTGTCTGTGTTTGTGGTTGACTGTCGTCCTTGTATGCTAATTTTCATGTTCGATTTTTTTATCTACTTTTGGCATTGTTTTTGTTATCGATGATATGTCATTACATTTTGACATAAACTATTGTTGTTTTATATATCAAGGTAGTCTACACGACATCTATAATGGAACTTGTCAAATAATCAGGTTAGCATCTAAAAACGCACACTCTTAAAACGCAAACTTTACGCTACATATAACAGCAATTTGTCTAGACCAACTGACGTTTCCATTAGGTAGGTAATAACTCTAACCGTTATAGTATTCCCTTTCTGTCACTATATTTGCCATTACATATTTCGACTTAAAACGAGCGTAATTCTTTGAGCCGTATTTAGTTACGTGAACACTGTAAACTCCCAGTACTTGATATTTTTATACATTCACTTGTCAAACGCTTAGTTCCAAACTTCGAACTAACAAAACAAATGTATAGCCATAGGTTGAACAATGTTTAGACAACGTGTTCCTGAATCATTTAAGGCGGGAACCGTTTAATGAATGTCCTCAAATCCGGTTTGTCGTGCCCTTAACGGTTTTCCCCTTGATGCTCTGACTTCAGACCAAGCATCGAGTTCATATGTGATTAGCTTCTTAGGTTTAACTTATTTTTTCTATATATTATATACATGAACATTTCTGTGTTTTTTTATAACACCTATCTATGCGTTCTGAAATGAAAGGGGTTAACTCGGCGGGGATTATTTTTTATTTATACAGTCCTGTTGTTTAGGAAGGATGACAGGGTAAAAGTGAGGTTTGGTGCACCGTTGGATCGGTTAAACTCCCCGGTGGTCCCTTTTCCCACTGATAGTTCCAAGGCGGTACCCCTGTTGTCATACCCGTATATGTTTGTGATGTGCTTTCATTGAATACCTTCATTGTGGCTTTCTAGGCTAATGTTTTTTTGTATTATATTTACACGAGCACATTTATGTTTTACTTATATTGCCTATTGATGCTGCCTTGTTGGTTAGAGATTAGATCATGGCGGGGATTTCTTTATTTACACTGTCCTGTTTTAATGGGATGACAGTAGGGTAAGTGTGATGTTTGGTCCACCCTAGAACCGGTTTAAACCCCCAGTGGCCTACTTTGCCACTGACCGTTCCAAGGCGGTAGCCCTATTGTCAACCCTTTTATGTTTGTGATGTCGTTTGCATTTATTATTACTTTTGCCTTCTCGTTTGTCTGTTTGCGTGTTTGTTTTTGTGTTTTGTGGTGGACTGTCGTCCTTGAATGCTGCTTTCCCTGTCCTATATTTTTATATTTCTTGGTGGAGTGACTTTATTCTGAGAATGCTACTCTTCCTGTTGGACTTTTCTTAGACGAGAAGGAAAGTAATGCATTTTACTGTTGATAAAAATTAGCCCAGACTACTTGTGCACCACAATGTTATTGTAATATCGATAAGTTCAGACAAATTGTTTGGAACCTCAGTTACATACATGTATATTGATGTAGATACTTTGTTTAAACTAAAATATGTAGCGATATATTTCTATATATCAAAGACACTGCCGCCAGGAACGATTAGTACCGCAGTCAGGCAAATGTTCTGAGGTATAAATGCCAGACTTGTATCTCGGATGACATGGCGATAAATAATAAAATCAGACAACTATGGATTACGAAATAAGGTCTTCACTTAGTTAGAATGTTCTGATTTGCGTAAATTAGTTAAGCCTTCAAACTAAGACATGTGAACTGAACAATATATGTCTAACGTAATGATGCTTATCAAACATAGTGATGACGTACGTAACATTTCATTATGAAAGCTGTTAAGCATATTGTGTACTTACAAGGCATAATTTCACTAAAAGCAACAATGCTACTTTAGCAAATAGTTTAAAATCAAACGAGTCAAAAATAAACACATATAAATCAGTGCTTCTGAGAATATATGGCAACAGTTATTTGAAATGTTTTCAGCTCAATATGTGTAAACATTATATGTATACATCTGTACATAAAGACAGGTTTACAAGTTGAACAGGAACTGTTGCATTCACAGAACACAGTCGACCAAAACACGCAATTAAAACTAACACGAAATACAAAGAGTAATTCAAGCAAAGTATGAGACACCACAAACAAAACAGGTGTTCCGCCTTGAAACGGTTAGTAGTCAAAAGGGGCTTCTGGGGGTATACACTAGTATCTAGGGCGCACCAAACTTCACTCCTACCCTAATGTCATCCCCAATAATGTGATGAAATGTAACATAACATAAAATGACATACATTTTATTTTAATCTCTCCTCCATTTATACAAACTACAATTACAAATATTAAAATAATAATCAAAAATGTAAATGAAAATAAAGATATGCCCTATATAAAAAATTGAGACTACTGCATGGTGACGTTACCTATCATACTATATATAAATATACAGTATTAATGTAAGACGTCTACCTATCTACCTACCTACCTACCTACTTACCCACCCCACCCCACCCCACCCACCCACCTACCTACCTACATGTGTCTGTCTGTCTCTCTCTCTCACTCTCTTTCTTTTTTTTTTCTTTCTTTCTTTCTTTCTTTCTTTCTTTCTTTCTTTCTTTCTTTCTTTCTTTCTTTCATTCTTCAGATACTGCAGTACTCCCTCTTAAGCGTGTCAGTGCATGTTAGTGAAATAAAAGTAAACGTGTAAAAGGAAAGGACAAAGTGTTGGAGTAATGTTTAAGATCAAATAGGATTATTACTAAAGTAACGTGTTCTGGAAGTTTGTATCACCTCTCGTAGGTAAATGCCAGAACAAGGATCACACAAGAATCGGAGGTTTGTATCACCTCCCGTAGGTAAATGCCAGATCAAGGATCGCACAAGAGGCGGAGCCTCGGGTGTGATCCTGATCTGGCATTTACCTACGAGAGGTGATACAAATTTCCAGAACACGTTACTCTAGTAATGATCCCAATATATACCTCTTACACATCATTAACATAGAAATATTTGCATTGCTATTGCATACACATTCAATAAAGCATATTATTTCTCGATAAAGTGCAGCGGGAAAATGTATGTAGTTTTAAGGTGTTGGTGTTCATTGGTCTGACCTAATTGTTTTGTTTGTATGACGTAACGTCGTCTTGACGTTCTCGCGCATAGTGGCGTAAAACTTGCTTGAATTATTAGAAAAACCGCTGTTCTATTTTTAGTAAGCTAGTGATACTAATTCTATTTTTAGTAGCATTGTGATAACCTGTAGGTTGTTGTATTCCATTGTAAGAAAATGAAGGTACTATGTATATATTATTGATAGCTATATAATAATATAAATTATCATGTTTAGTAGTGTGAAATACGATAAAAGGGTTAAAAACAAGTGTTTGCTGTCTACGGCATGGGGTGATCTAGCGATCTTACCGCTGCCTTGAATTTGCCTAAGGTTGGCAGCATAACCACTCTGGATGGAAGCCGGTTTCATTAAACTACAGTCAGTGGAAAGAAAGAATACTTGTAGAAGTTAAAGTTGGTGTGGATTTGGCAGTACGAGAGTGGGTGGCTGTGTCGTTTTGGTCTGAGGGGTTGCTTGAAGTATGATGGGACATTAACTGCAACTAAGCCGTGGTAGATGTTGATAAAACATGATTAGCCTGGTATCAGTTCGTCTCTGCGCGAGGGCTCTCCAACCTACTAGTAGTGATTTTTGCATTTCAGTAACACTATCATAGGGAGAGAAATTATTTAGTGTCCAGCGAGCGACCCTTCGTTGGACCATCTCGAACTTGTTTATGTTAGTTTGTGTGTATGGGTTCCAGGCTGTTGAGGCGTACTCTAGCTGGGGTCTTACTAAGGTTTTATAGGCTGTTTCGCTTACGCTTTGGTGTTTCACCTTTATATTTATTTTCAGAAAGCCTAGAGTTTTATTAACTATGGTAGAGACTTTATCAATATAGTGGTTGAAACTCATATTTGAGATAGCGTGACACCGAGAAATTTCGCGTGATCAACGCTTTCAAGGGTTTGACCACTGAGGGAGTATTTGGTTGGAATAGAGTTTCTGGACCTTGTGATGTGCATGACTTGACATTTGTTAGGGTTGAATTCCATATCCCACTTTTTCTCCCAAACTTGTAGTATCTCAAGGTCCCTTTGGAGAGTGGCGCCATCTGCTGGGTTAGATATGGTGCCATAGACGGCTGTATCATCAGCAAACAGACTCACCTAGGATCTGATATTTCCAGGGAGGTCATTGATATAGAGAAGGAATAGGAGAGGTTCTAATACAGATCCCTGGGGCACCCTAAGATGCCACGGTGATTTCTATGGAGGATTCCCCATCCGTAATGACCGTCTGCGTCCTTCCAAGTCTGCGTCCTTCCAATTAAAAAAGCTCTAACCCAGTCGAGTGCTTTTCCCTTGACTCCATGCATAAGTAGTTGTGCAGTAACTTCAAGTGTGTCACCTTATCAAACGCTTTACTGAAATCTAGTAATATGAGGGCAGTCTGCTTTCCTTGCGAGAGTTTCTTGACAAGGTCATCGACCAACTGCACACGTTGGGTTTCGCAGGATCGACGATCAAGGAAACCATGCTGGTGGTCATAAAGTATATTTTGATGTTTAAAATGTTTAGATATAGAAGCATCTATGTGTGCCATAAGTGTACAAAGAAGGCAATGTCTATGATATGGGTCTATAGTTGGCAGCATAGCCCTTGTTTCCCTTTTTGAATAAGGGACATACCATTGCCTTTGACCACTCGGATGGGATAGTACCTTGGTCCAAGGAACGTTGGAAAATGATCTGAATTATTGGCGCAATTTTGCATCTCAGTTATTTTAGAACAATTGGTTTGATGGCATCTGGGCCAGCTGCTTAGATGGATTAAGGTTAGCAAGTAATTTCAGTATACCATTTGTAGAGATAGTGATGTCGAGCATATTTGGGAATTTACATTTATCTTCATTTTGGATTGTTTTGGGGTCATTTTTCACATTGTCGGATTCATCGGAGATTTTGGCATAGCTTGCTGAAATCAATTTATGCAGTTGGGGGTGAATACGGACTGGAACTGGGTGTTTACAATATTGTCCTTGTTGTTGGTGAAAAGTGTACCATTTTTTTTCTCAAGTGGGGCGATTCCTCGTGAGTCATATAAACATGTTTTTAGATCCGTCATTAACTAAAACTACAAGCCATTGTAAAACGTTTAAGATTGATAAGAGTATGTATTATTGATATAACTCAAGTCTATATGTACAATCTTAAAATCATAAATGAACAAAATGTTTTCAACTGAGAGGTACCCTTTAAATATACAATATTTACATGTTCTTGTGACGTGCTACACATTTTAAGAGGATAATTAATCAGTCTGTATAAATACTTCTAAATACAAGTACTCCGTTTTAATGTTTAAGTTCAGGAACCAACCCATTTTTAGAATACATACTTTTGGGAACGATTTCACTTAAATGTACTGTTGCGAGCTTTGACATAATTAGAAATACTTGACAGAGTTTTTTAATTGGGTTTAAATTCCATTCAGTCAGTAAAAAATTCCTCTGACCTCCACGAAGGAGTTTTTATTCTGGCTATACAAATTTCTTGTCATATTGATAAGGTAATAATGTAAAGTATATATACTGTATTTGTAAGAACGAGACATTACCAAAGATAAAGATGGTGATAGTGAATATGTAGAGGGTTAAAGTAACTATCCGCCAAAAACAGCCAATTAACATGTCGCCAGATGTGAATCATTTATCCGTTTTAACCAATCAAACCAATGCTATACTTCCGACAGACAATAGAACGTGTACTTTTATAAAGCACGTGCAACTGTATTATAATATAGCCTATTGTCAATATACTCCGACATCAACAATAGGGCGGAGATATCTAAGTACTGGCGTCCTGTAAATTGTACAACAGATGTACACCGTTTCTAAACCTACTGACGACGATGAATATATATAACATTAATATTTGGAGAATCCACACTATATAGACACAATATAAACGGCTTTAGCCAGCCAGGTCATACAACAAAACTGGAGCGTTGAACTAAGAGTTAACAACTCATAATTCATTTTACGCATATTCAAGAACGGGTTTTGTAAAAACCTTACAAAGTCCTATTCTTTTAATCTGCACATTTACATTTTTTACATGACCTAAACATATGGACAGAGTTTTGATAAATGATTTTGTAGTGTAATTTTGCCGTTATTTGGCGGGTTAATTTCTTTAACAAGCACTGCAATAACATAGATTCTGATAATTAGCTAATATGTCCACGCTCATATTATTGCGCGAACACTATTCATACTACTTAGTACTATATATACATACATATGAGGGGAGTTTGCAGTGTATATGTTGCCAATTTTTGAATATTTACTTTGCCGCATGAAGCTTAGGACAGAGTTATCAGAAATTAATTTGACTAGGTGCTAAACGTGAACGCAACTGTAACAATACACTTCAGCGATTAGCCGCGTCATTTATTCAACATTCATAATATAAAATATCACACATCATAAAGCAATAATACCCTACTATCATTTTATATAAAGTAACGTATTTTATTTGGCACATATACAATCATTTTAATATAATGCAGTTTGTATAATATACGCATATTGTTTATATGCAAATATTTAACATAGATACTACTAATAACGTTCACTATCTATACGAGTATCTTTTATACATTAACAATATATCATATATAAAGAAATATAAAAAGATCGGACAGGGAAAGTAGCATTCAAGGAGGACAGTCAACCACAAAACACAGAAACAAACATGCAAACAGACAAACAAGAAGGCAAAAGTAATAAAAGCAAACGACATCACAAACACAAAAGGGTTGACAATAGGGCTACCGCCTTGGAACGGTCAGTGGAAAAGTAGGCCACTGGGTTCTAGGGTAAATATAAATTTCACATACCTTGAATTACAAACAACACTAAGGTTCCGTCTGGTTGTAAATAGCCACGTGCTTTCCACAGCTCGCACGGGCTTTATATACAGACGAAATAGTGTTCGCTAATTAACCTGGCTAACCGTATTGACATTACCTAACAGTGGACACGAACATATCATCTGATCTATGTGGTCAACCTTATTTCGGTGGCTGTTTGATTTCCAACAGCTATTAATACCATACGTTGGAGAGGAGAAGCATCTATATGGTATTCTCTTACAAGAAGGCTATTTAATATTACACACATAATTACTTTATCTACGTCACACGTTTCGCCTACTTGGTTCACTGCCATTATACATACAACATATACAACAATCTCTCGTAAATAGTTCTTACACAGCTTATTAACTAACATACATTCTTTTACGACATATATCCAATTTCAATATCTTTATTTTTTAATATAAATCCTATATTCACGACAAACAAACACATATTCTGTTTTATCATATACTCACAACCTGGACAGTTTTGCAGAAGAAATATAATGCGCCAAAACAATGACGTCAATAATGTTAACAACGTCAACAGTTGCATGACGACATTATATTTTCACATGTGAGATATAAACAATGAAAATATAAGGTTTTATTTTAATCATAAAATCCACTATTTCACTGGAAAGTATACAATAATGACAATTATAATAAGTTTGTATAATTTAAAAATACTATTAGAGTATGAAACAGTCGAAGCAAGATATCAGTTTAATCGAATCATCTGTCATTGACTGTTCTCCTAGTTATTTTTGTAAATGGAAATCACGCCATTCGTCTAAAAGCAAATATCTTTAATTTATGGAAGACATATAAATATAGAGAGGTTATTTAAAAACGCTTAAAAAGCATCATTCTTACCATAAAACATATTGCTTGGTTAAAGTGGTTGTGGTTTATGGGCTTTCTTTCGTACTTGAAGATCTTTACGTTATTTGCCATATACATCTTGCACGGATGTCCTGCTGAACTCATTTTCAGTATTTATTGACATTCACACTAGCGTTTGTTTACTGCTGTGTTGCGGCCGTAAAAAGACGCCCCGACTACAAATCAGTAGTGTTATTATTTACTAGTCTTTTGGAATCATCAAGCCCAATCGTTGTGGCTTTTTTCACTTATTTATGTTTGTTGCTTCCAAGGGATCCCATTTTCAGTATTTATTGACATTCACGCTATTGTTTGTTCAGTGCTGTGTGGCGGCCGTAAAACGTCGCCCGACTACAAATCAGTAGTTATTACTTGCTCTTTTTTGGGATCATCAAGCCCAATCGTTGTGGTTGTTTTCACTTGTTTGTGTTTGTTGCTTTCAAGGGATCCCATTTTCAGTATTTATTGACATTCAAACAAGCGTTTGTTTAGTGCTGTGTGGCGTCGTAAAACGTCGCCCCGACTACAAATTAGTAGTGTTATTACCTACTGGTCTTTTGGGATCAAGCCCAATCGTTGTGGCTTTAAAGTAGAATATCGCTTAAGCCGGTGCTAGGAGGCGCGAGTGGTGTTGCACTTTACATTACCTCTCATGAACAGACTATTACCTCTCATGAAAAGACTCAATAAAACCGAGTCTGCTGCTTGTTTTATCTTGTTTGTGTTTGTTGATTCCAAGGGATCCCATTTTCAGTCTTTATTGACATTCACACTAGCGTTTGTTTAGTGATCCCATTTTCAGTATTTTTTACTGAATGTGTTTGTGATGTACATTTTGAATCACATTTGCTTTGTAAGACTTGTTGGAGTGACTGTATTCTGCGAATGCTACTCTTCCTGTTGGACTTATACTTTTTTTATTGAGTACACGAATGTAATGCTGACATTGAATACATGTATCGAGTTTTAGAACGATACCGATGTCAAGCTTTAAGAATATAATCCGTTGAATAATATGTTTACATGATTTGTTTATTTTCCACATTGGAATATACATTAAAATATGTTTCAAATAAACTCCAACATCCGGATTGATCCGTATTCATACCCACTGATTTCACGTGAAATGCTCCTGAGACGGTTTGCAGGAAAAGCTTTGTACACAGCATTCCACCATTCAATTGTACTAGCTGCATCCTTTAGATGAAAAAGGTTTTACATGCTCGTATTATATAAATAGCATGCTTTAGTCTTTCACCTTATACTCAGGCAGATGTGACTGAAGCCTTTAATGACACCTCTCGGTATCTGGATGAGGCTTTAAAGATTGACAACTCTTTCCTTTCGACTATGGTTAACACTATCTATCCTTCGATCTTCAAATCAACAAAGCTAATATCCCTGATACTTAAGCTTCTTTTCTCGATTTACATAACTCTGTCGCAAATGGATAAATATTTAGCAACATTTATGACAAGCGAGATGATTTTAATTGTTAATTATCCCCACTAAAATGAGAAAAAAATGATTTATTAGAAACCACATCAATCAAACGCAATGGCACCGTAGGTCCGCACTCCATCATAAACCGAAATAGGAGCATATTTAAAATGTTAATAAAAAGGAAAATATGTAACATCAAGAGTGGTTCCACCAGAAACTTCTTATGAGGTCTACATTTCTGAGCTTATTCGGTTTGTAGTCGAGTTGAGGTCTTCAATTTAATATTCGTAATCTTTGTATATTAAGTAAAAGGCTACCATCAGGGCTACTGTTACCATAAACTTAGAAAACCCTTCCAAGGTGTTATTATCGAATTCCTGATCTACTTTTAAAATATAAAGGTAATTTAAAAAATCTTCTGCGACAAGGACTATCACAATCTGACTTTGATGGTGACGTGATTTACAAATTTCTTAAGATCCTTGGTCATAATCATTTTCTAAGAATCGTTATTAGACTTGTCAAAACAGTTCGCCACTATGGTTTCCTCTTATTGTTCCATGATCAGACAAATTATGGATGCTATGATGACGTCTAACTAAATTCTCTAAGGACTGTAGCATTGGATGTTTGTCTTAAATCTCGCCTTGTCGTACCCTTAATGGTTTGTTTTCTTGTTGCTCTGGCTTTCGGTAAATTATTGAGTACTTGCATTGTGGCTTTCCAGGATTTTGTGTTTTTATTCATATATACATGATCATCCAAATGTTATACTGCTTATTAATACTATCTTGTTTGTTAGTGAATACAACCTGGAGAAGACTGCTTTATGTACACTGTCCCGTTTTATTGAGTTGACAATAGAGTAAAACTGAGGTTTGGTGCAAACCCCAAATGGACCTTTTGCTTGCCACTGACCGTTCCAAGGCGGTAGCCCTATTGTCAATCTGTTTATGTTTGTAAAGTCACATGCCTCCTTATTAACTTTGTAATTGCTGTTTGTGTTTATGCGTGTTTCTGGTTGACTATGTTTTGTGAAAACTACATTTTCTGTTCGACTGTAACGTGTTACACCTTCTTTACAAACTAAGATAAAATGTCGCATATATTCATGAATGTATTCGATTTAGAATGGAAATTGCTCATGACAGTTGTTGTATACAAATTGCAGACGAGTTTCTTTTTCTATTGTATGAACTAAACTTAAGATTTTATGATTATTTGTTTGACTTAAACTGGAATTGTGCACACGTCGATGCCTTCGATATTTAGAATACGTGTGTGCTCCCTGTGGAATAAAACTCTCTAATGAAACCTTTGTCGCTAACATAAACTAATCTTTGCACCGAGTCAACAGTAAAACGATAGTGTACTGCTCCGATAAATGATGAATCTCTAGATTAAGGACGAAGACTCTGCAACATACTTCATTTATTTCTGATGTGTCTGTGACCTGCACTAGAGAGAGGGGAGAGGGAGAGAGAGAGAGACAAACAGACAGACAGACAGTTCTGGTTAGTTTAAAGACGTCGGGACCAACGAGCCCAATATAGGTGGCTTTGAAGTAGAATACCGATTAAGCCGGTGCTAGGGGGCGCGAGAAGTGTTGCTTCTTTCATTACTTCTCATGAACAGACTCAATAAAACCGAGTCTGCTGCTTTATTCTCTTAATTGTGTTTGTTGCTCTCAAAGGATCACCTTTATCAGTATTTATTAACATTCACACTAGCGTTCGTTTAGTGCAGTGTGGCGGCTGTAAAAAGTCTCCCCGTGCTACGAATCAGTAGTGTTATTTTTTACTGGTCCTTTGGGACCAACGAACCCAATATAGGTGGCTTTGAAGTAGAATACCGCTTAAGCCGGTGCTAGGGGGCGTGAGAAGTGTTGCTTATTTCATTACTTCTCATGAACAGACTCAATAAAACCGAG
This sequence comes from Cyrtodaria siliqua, assembly GCA_037043455.1. Lineage (NCBI taxonomy): Eukaryota > Metazoa > Mollusca > Bivalvia > Adapedonta > Hiatellidae > Cyrtodaria > Cyrtodaria siliqua. The sequence continues at coordinate 51,475 of JAWPHD010008043.1, read as the reverse complement.
TCTGCTGCTTTATTCTCTTAATTGTGTTTGTTGCTCTCAAAAGATCACCTTTATCAGTATTTATTAGTATTGTTTAAAGCCATACCAACCACTACTTTATTCAACCTCAGTCATTTTATGTTTGTATTATGCTTTAAGTTCATATGTATAAAATTCAGTCATCTAACGGACCCGATGCACTCATTTCGAATGAGCACATAACAACTGTGACCATGCTTATGAAATGCTCAACTATATGCTAACGACATGCGTTGTATATAAAGTATGCGTACATAATTATATAGTTGTAAGAAATGTCAGAATAAAGCTATGAAAGGGAATACCTACAGTTATTTTCAGTATAGTAAGGGATTTCTTTCAATATTTAGTCATTGCTCATCGACCTTTCCATTAGGACTCTATTATTAGGGCGTTCCGTCTTCCAGCGGAAAGACCTATCGTGTTCGTTCTGTTTATTCTTATTCTTCCGTCTTCTTCTTCTTCCCAGGAGGACTGTTCATAGTACTGATGGTCACAGCGCTTAGCAACTTTACAGGTATATTCATCTCAGGGTGGAATAGTGCAATGAACTTTCTGGAGTCATGATGTCATCCAAGATGGCCGCCGCTGGCGTTTATATGAAAATGTTGTTAGCACTGTATCTCATGAATTAGTGATCGGATATTTATGAAACTTTCACAGACTGTAGAGTTCAGGATCTAGTTGTGCAAGAATGTCAGAGTGTCTCTATGTCATGCCGTCATGACGTCATTATGCCGTCATGACGTCGCTATTTTATTAAAAATTGATTGTTTTCATTTATTGAATTTGTTATGTTATTTATCCAAAATGGCCGCCAGCGACATCATTAAAGAAATATTGTAATCGCTATATCTCCTTCATTTATGATCGGATTTTGATACAGCTTTCACAGCTTTGAGAGATTATAGTCTCTTTGTGTAAGTATGTCAAAGGTTGTCATGTCGTCATCAAAGATGGCCACTAGTGACGTCATAATAGCAATCTTGTTATCATTAAATCTCCAACATTTATGCTCGGAATTAAACAAAACATCTACAGATTATAGAGTTCCTGGACTAGTTGGGTAAGAATGTCAAAGTGAATCCCTACGACATGACGTCACAATATTATTAACAAAACATGTTTTTAACATTAATTGCATGTTTACGTTATTTTTCAATCAGTGTATTTTTTCCTTCAGCAGTTGTTTGCTCAATGCTGTTTAACGATGTACCCACTACTAAACCATGCGAGACCATTAGCAATTATTGACGAAATAATTAAATCAAGCATTGCCTTTAAATGTTTAATTAACAAGTCCCATGTCATGTGCTCGAGAGGGTGGTTCACATATTTAGAGACAGCGGCTCTCGCATTTTATGTGAGAAAATGATATACAGTTCTGTCGTATTGAACTGATCTCTTCCAATAGATTATTACAGTATTTGTTTTGCAATATGGATAAGTATTTACATTTTTATAGGAACAAACAAAACATATATTTTTTTATTATTTGAGAGAATTCATCATAACGAGCTTTCTTTAACGTAGGATCTATAAGATATAAGTACTAACATTAAATACTATATGTTGAGACTATTTCGTATCAACGGAATGGACACGCAGCCCTCAGACATCAACCTTGACACAGAATCTCAGCAAACAGCAAATCCCACTCGGCCACTTAGTCAACCTAAAAATATTGTTTTTCGAAGCCGGGTGATACTAAAGTCTTGCTTTGAACGCTTCGGCTATCTCCGGGATTTTCCGTCAAATAACAACCATAGCGTACGATAGAGGATTCACATAACATGATTTTAACCTAATAATACAATATAATGTACTATATATATATATATATATATACATTAGTTTCAGACATGTCAAGATGAGCTCCTATGTTTCTTATTACTACTGTGCTACAGAAAACATTAAACATGTCATTGATCCAAATCCATTCATCAGACATTCTAAACGATTTGCGTGAGAAAAATATATCAGGAAACCGGTAAAGGATTTCGAACACTAAACTTTAATGTTTTACCAGCCATTATAGACTAGAAAAATAAATGGAAAAACACGGAACAAACCTTTTATATTCTGTTTTGTATTTCCGGCACGTGTTGCATTTCATTTTAACCTCTTCGCAAGTTCCTGAAATTAATACAAAATATAACTTGCGGTATATAATGAATGAATGAATGGTGTTTTACGGTACTTCGACACGTAAATAGGTCATATTGTCCGCATATTGATGAAAAAAGAAGAAATGAAGTAGTAATTAAAAATGTATGTAAATATATAAAGATAAAACTATTTACAAACAAGGGATGATATGGTAATAATATAAACTATATATGTAAATCAACAAATGCCCGTCAACGAGTATATTAATAAGTACATATATATAAAAACATATCATAATGATTTATATAGTCTGATTTCTTTCAGGAAATCTAAAACAAGACTAAAATCTATACTACCAAATAACTCTTTCATAGTATTAGCAGTGTAGTACCTCTGACGTATAGGATCAAAGTCTACACATTTCAACAAGATGTGTTTGACCGTTAACGGTGCAAAGCAGGGTATACATTCTGGTAATGTCTCGCCTTTTAATACATATGAATGAGTATAACGTGAGTGCCCTATCCTGCTCCGGGCTAGGACAACTTTTTCTCGACGAATGGGTCTACTAGAAGAACGCCATTCTCCGAGTAACGGTTTAATTGAATGGAGTTTATTGTTAACTGACAAATCCCAAGCGGCTTACCAAGAGTTACGACGGAATATATGTGTTAATACAACTTTTAAAATCAGTATAAGGTAATTTGGCATTATATATATGAGCCGAAACACGCGAAAACGACCCTTCAGACAAATTTTTCACATTTTATGTTTTTTGACATTTATAAAACACGGTGATTTTCTCTTTAACAATCTCTTTATTTTATGTTGATATCTTACTTAAAAATGATTTTATCTCAATTTGAAAATTAAAGATTGTACTCACCATTAATTTTGCACGATGACGTCGACGTCTTGGACGACGTCGTTGATTAAATAACAACAAAAAACATAAACAATTACCATTTTCTATAGCATCAACTATTTATATTAAGAAACATATTCCCTATGATATATTAATTAGGTAAAACACAGAAGTGACGAGAAATTTGATTAGTAATTAATTGATTACCGGCCGACGTCATAAAATGTTACGTTATGACGTTGTCGTCTGAACGTCCGAAGGGACGTTTTCGTGTGTTGCGGCTCATATGTAAACTTAATGCTGCGTTAGCAGCACTGTCAGCTCTATCATTACTACGTATTCTATTCCTACATGGCTTGGAAGCCAGCAGAAAATAATAACATTATCAACTATAAGAGAATTGTACTTTTCTAAAAGTTGAAGCACAACTGGGTTATCATGTTTCATATTACCCAGTGCTTGAAGAGATGAAAATGAGAGAATCAGAAAATATTACAAAATGGTCATCCTTGCCTTAAGTTCAGCTGAAAATATAGAGCCCTTGTCAGGCAGACGGCTCTTTATACTGTGTTTGTGAACAACGACTGCTGCAGCTACCTTATCTCCATCTTTAGAACCATCTGTGTATATATGTTGTAAGTTACTGTATTTCGATTTAATTTCAATAAATTTGCTTTGAAAGACAATAGTGTCTGTACTGGATGTGTTACTACTACAAAGGTTGGTTGTTTCCAAAGTCCACGGTGGAATATGTGGTACTTCGTACTTGGCAATCAAAGTTAGATCGATTTCAGTGTCTCTTAATTTTGGTTTAATACGAAGACCAAATGGTCGAATGGCCTTCGGTTTTCGATCAAAAAGAGGTTCATAACTAGGATTAAAAACAGTATCGAAAGTTGTGTTTGAAAGGTTATATTGTAATTTAATGGCATATTGAAAGGCTAATTTGTCCCGTCCATGAGACAGTGATGGTTCATTAGCTTCAACATATAGACTTTCGGCTGGTGATGTACGAAAGGCACCTAAGGCGAGTCGTAATCCTTGATTATGTATAGGATCGATCATCTGCAAGTATTTGCGGTGTATAGTAAATCCATAGCATAAATATCATAAAATTAGCTACTGAATGGAGGCCGGATCGTCGCTCTGTCTTTTCCATTTACATGACATCCTTGTAATGTAGAGAGTAGTATTGACAAGTAGATTGCAAAAAATTAGTACCGTAGTCAGAAACGATTAGACCCGCAGTCAGGAACGATTAGTACCGCAGTCGGAAACGATTAGTACCGCAGTCAGGAACGATTAGTACCGCAGTCAGGAACGATTAGTATCGAAGTCAGAAACGATTAGTATCACAGTCAGGAACGATTAATACCGCAGTCAGAAACGATTAGTACCGCAGTCAGGACGATTAGTACCCCACTCAGAAACAATTAGTACCGCAGTCAGGAATGAGATTAGTGCCGTAGTCAGGAAAGATTAGTACCGCAATAAGTAACTATTAGTACAGCAGTCAGAAACGATTAGTACCGCAGTCAGGAACGATTAGCCCGCAGTCAGGTAAGATTAGTACTGCAGTCAGGAACGATTAGTACCGCACTCAAGAACGATTAGTACCGTAGTCAGGGATGATTAGTATCGCAGTCACAAATGTTAAGTACCGCAGTCAGGAACGATTAGTACCGTAGTCAGAAGCGATTAAACCCGCAGTCAGTTAAGATTAGTACCGCAGTCAGGAACGATTAGTACCGTAGTCAGAGACGACTAGTACCGCAGTCAGAAACGATTAGTACCGCAGTCAGAAAGGATTAGTACCGTAGTCAGGAAGGATTAGTACCGCAGTCAGGAACGATTAGTACCGCACTCAAGAACGATTAGTACCGTAGTCAGGAACGATTAGTATCGCAGTCACAAATGTTAAGTATCGCAGTCAGGAACGATTAGTACCGTAGTCAGAAGCGATTAAACCCGCAGTCAGTTAAGATTAGTACCGCAGTCAGGAACGATTAGTACCTCAGTCAGAGACGACTAGTACCGCAGTCAGAAACGATTAGTACCGCAGTCAGAAAGGATTAGTACCGTGGTCAGGAAGGATTAGTACCGCAATCAGAAACGATTAGTACCGCAGTCAGGAAGGATTAGTACCGCTGTCAGGATCGATTAGTACCGGAGTCAGGTAATCGTTTACGGAGACTAAATACCAGACTAGTTGGTATCCTGATAACATGGCCATAAATAATGAAATCAGACAACGATGGATTACGAAATAAGGTCTTCACTTGTTCAGTAACGAGTCCATTCCGGCATACAATACGATCCACTTTTCTGAATATTTCGTTAAAAGCAGATATAAATGTCGAAAGGCAATGTAGCATTCAAGGACCACAGATAACCACAAACACGCATAGTAACACACAACAACTACAAAGATGAATAAAAGGCAAGATATGACATCACAAACATAAATGGGTTGACAATAGGGCTACTGCCTTGGAACGCTCATTGGCAAAATATACCGCTGGGGTTTAAACCAGGTTCTAGGGTGCACCAAAGCTCACTCTTACCATACTGCCATCCCAATAAAAGGGGACAGCGTAAAACTATATGTCTTAAGTAATGACATACATATATGTCTTAAGTAATGACATACATATATGTCTTAAGTAATATGCTTATCAACACAGAGTGATGGTGTAGTTTAATCTTTCATTATGAAAGGGTTTTAGCATATAAGTGTACTTAAAGAGATAATTTCGTCTTGAAGCACGTAACAGTGCTAATCTAAGCACATTGTTTTAAGGATACATGTTTATAGGAACACTACTTGTGGAACTATAGGGGCACAGTTATTTGAAACGTTTTCGCATCAATATGTATTACGACTTATATAGACTATAGGTACATGCTAGAACATGTATCAGATTTGCAGCCGTGGAAATTTGCGTTTCTGACATTTAACGAGGCAATTAAATCCACTGCCGAATAACCTATTTCAAAGTAAGAGTATATGTTTTTGCGAATCTGTATCACCTCACAACTCCTGGTAGAGGCTCTGTATATCCAACGAGTATGTGAGGAAAATCCTTTAGATTAAAACCAAATATGTTTGACTGAGTGGTACCTTTCAAATATATACTAGTTAAACATGTTCTTGTTGTGACGTGTTACACTACATAAGAGGGTAATTGCTACCCATGGACAGATCAATCAGTCTGGAGTCTACTTTTTAACCTTTATATTAAGCTCAGGGATAATGAATGAATGAATGGTGTTTTACGGTACGTCGACAAATAAATAGGTCAAATTGTGCTCAAAAACTAATAAAAGGTGATGAAATGAAGTAGTAATTAAAAATTAATGTAAATATATAAAGATAAAACTATTTACAAATAAGGGATGATATGGTAGTAATATAAGCTATATTTGTAAATCAACAAACGCCCGTTACCGGTATATAAACAAGTTAATATATATAAGAACATATTACAAGAAATTCGTGGATTCACATGTCTCGCCTAACGGGGGTCAGGACTTAAAGGGACACACGGCAATCTGGCATTTTTTAAAACTCACGGCGTCCCGGTTGTTTTTCTGGATAATTTACATTTGTTCAATCATTAGTATTAATTATAAGAATAGTAATAAGCAAATTGTATTTGCATATTATTCAATTTTGATATTATTGCACCAGTAATATATTAAAACTTATAGTAGAATAAGACAAAAAAGTGAATACTTAAAACTTTATTTATTTAAATGTAACCCGGTTAAAAGTAAACATGGATATATAAACCGAGACACCCATTTCAAACACTTCAAGATTGCCGTGTTTCCCTTTAAAAATAAAAAGGTCAATGATGCTTAAATGAAAGTTCGTAAACATTTTAGTAACTAAAAACAATGGAGTTTGCCGTTTGCTGAGATGACATTTCAGTGCATTTGTTTAAAAACAAAATGCCATTCTATTAAAAACAAGAGGTCCAAGAGGGCTAAAACGGCTCTTATATCAGGGGTTGTCGACATAAAATTCCCATCAGTAGTTTTTTTAAAACATTGCAAAACAACAGGGATAGGATGGCCTTGAATCGCTCACCTGGTAATCATGGGCAATAAGTCTGCTGTGTCTAGGGGGGTGCGGGGGGGGGGGGGGGGGTTGTTGTTATATTAACATTCTAAACAAATATGGTAAAGATCAGATAAAAAATGAAGTAACTACAGACAAAGAAAAACACAATATAGCATATTTCAACAAATCAAGGGCCATAACCTGTCGTTACTATAAATATTTAGCTAGTTTTCGAAATTGTAAAAAGATTTCATTGATGTACCGCACTATGCATAACTAAACATCACACTGAGGCTTCCTGCCAAATTTTGTAGAAATTCAACAAGCCATTTAGGAGGAGTAGCGCCGACAAGAAATTTAAAGTTAAAGTGCCATAACTCCGTCATAAATCAGCGAACTGGAACCAGACCGCGATATGCACAACTAGACATCGATGCTTCCTGTCAAGTTTCGACGAAATTCAACAAGGCGTTTAGGAGGAGTAGCGCCGACAAGAAATTTAAAAGTAAACATGTCAAGGGGCCGCAACTCCATCAAAAATCAACGAAACGGAAAAATACACAATCGGCACAACTAAAAATCATAGCAATGCTTCCTGCTAACACCAAAACAAAACGAAAAGTAATTCAACATAAAATAAAATTTAAAAACTAAATTTAAAAAAATGAGAAAAAAATTAAAAAACGCAAAAATTGAACCTAAAAGTTATTAAGTTATCTGCCCTTTGCTTAGAGGGTCAAGGTCACTTCCACATTTGCTTTGTCACGTTGCGATGTACCGCCCAAGATACAACTATAAGCAAAGTTTGAAAGGTCCGGTGCATATAGTTTGTGAAAAAGTGACCTAAACGCAAAAGTTGAACCTAAATATTATTAAGTTATCTGCCCTTTGCTTGGAGGGTCAAGGTCATTTCCACATTTGCTTTGTCACTTTGCGATGTACCACCCAAGATACTACTATAAGCAAATTTGAAAGGTATGGTGCATACAGTTTGTGAAAAAGTGACCTAAACGCAAAAGTTGAACCTAAAAATTATTAAGTTATCTACCCTTTGCTTGGAGGGTCACGTTGCGATTTACCAACCAAGATACAACTATAAGCAAAGTTTGAAAGGTCTAGTCCATACAGTTTGTGAGAAAATGACCTAAACGCAAAACTTGAATGTTGCCGCCGCCGGAAAAGCAACACCTATGTCTCTTTTTTTCTTCGAAAAGGCGAGACAAAAATGATTTATATATTATTAGTCTAATTTTTTCAGGAAATTTCAAACAAGACTAAAATCTATAGTATCAAATACTCTTTCAAAGTCTACACATTCCAACATGATGTGTTTGACCGTTAACGGTGCAAAACAGTTATACATTCTGGTAATTGCTCACCTTGTAATACATATGAATGAGTATAACGTGTATGCCCTATCCTGCACCGGGCTAGGACAACTTCTTCTCGACGAATGGGTCTACTAGTTGAACGCCATTCTCCCCCATTTGTATAATATACTGAAAGGAAAATGAAACGCATAATCAAAAATTGCCTATATTACACTATTATATACAACTAATTCCACGTACTATTCCCGATATATCTCAACGTGTTTTGTACAAAAAGGGGCTACAACTAATTACAGAAAGGAAATCTCTGTCATGTAGTAGACCTTTTAATCAAAGTATACTTTGTTACACGAAATTGATAAATGTTGAAGTTTCGCTTGAAAAGGTCAAGCCATTTCAGTTTCAGTATTGTGTTTAACGTTAAGAGATTGCAACATTTAAAGCCTAAGTTTACTCACCTGCATGAGCCAAATGCGCATTCTGTCTATAATGGGGTAACCATTGGTGTGTTCGGTGCTGTTTAAACCTTCTTTCCGAAAGGACAGGCCTAATGTCGCCCTGTACCATTCGATTAGCATTAGCCTATTAAACATACAATATATAGCGGAAATACCCAGTATGCCTTTCTGTTTCTTTTCAGTACATACTTTTCGGTACGACAGCACTTATCTGTACTTTTGCGGTCTGACATATTTAGAAGGAGGCCAAATTGGTGGTGTTTTCAAAACGCCTTCAAATTGAATTTCCTCGTCATTAGCTTCTATTGAGTCATTTACAATTCTGATGACGTATTTGAGCGATTGTTCATCATTCTAGCTGTGCAACGTTTTCTTCATACAGATGGGGTAACATTGCTACGTATACCGTCTTTGTAGGCAAGAGACATTACCTAAGCTGAATATGGCGATAATTACTGTTTTGGTAGAACGTTTACAAGCACTGCAAATATTTGGGTTCAATTAATGATTTTATATGTCCACGTACATACGATTCTACTGTCACTTTTACTTATATGCATATATACATTAGGGGTGTTTCAAAATATTCAAAAGTGAACGTAATCACTTGTACGGAGTTCTCCATATTTAAAAGTGAACGTAATCACTTGTACGGATTTCACTTGTACGGAGTTCTCCGTACAAGTGATTACGTTCACTTTTGGAACTCCGTACAAATGATTACGTTCACCTTTGAATATTTTCTATGCCGCAAAAAATATTAGAAATGATCTTGATAGTAGTATAGAGACTGGCGGTTTGAGCGCAGTTTTTATCTCCCGAAAAGATTCACTCAAGAAACTAACAATAGCTCACCTGAGGCTAGAACCCAGGCAAGTCTTTATTTAAATAAAGTCACGCCTGAGTCAGATACCTCGGATGCATACTATTAGCTACTCGAGCGGTCCTTCCAAAAGAAACTCGCCCAAAACCCCCAGTCTCTAATCAATCCGGTTGTCATTTTAATAACATAACATTTACAACTCGTCAAGCAAAGTCAGACGGAAAGTAGTCTTCATCATCGCTCTGCATATCATTTTACTTGTATGCTAACGTATCTTGTCCGTTATCTAATATGTACCGTTTATCATCATAAGCTGATAAACTTTTTTTATTTATTACATAGCTACTTATGTTATGCTTTTGTGATCTAATAACTTTCATCTCATGATGAGCTTCTGTTGCCGTAAACAAAATCTTTTTGTAATCGTCATGTGCTATCTGTTTTTTAACAACACACTTTTTAACACCCTTGCATTTCTTTGCGCTAACCTCATTATCTAGCACATACGAATATAGTTTACTTCGCAACCCAACAAATTCAACAATGGGTATTCCGCACGTTTCATCTTTCATCTTGCCAATAACTTTTTTATTATCATTAAAATGAAACTGACTTTTTGGATCATAATCACAATTATCAAATTTTTTATCCTTGTAAAAGTCTGCGTACACATCTTTTGTTTTTATTTCATAACACAAGGAATCGGTATCAGTAAATAATAACTTAGCTTTTTTATCATAATTGTTTTTGATATAGTTGTAATGGAAATCATACATCAAATATTTTGACAAGTCTAAAATACACATGCCAACATAAATAGGACGATTTAAAACTAATCGTTCTTTTATTCTGTTTACAGCAAATATTTTTTTTTAAACATTTTACAAGAAATAAATGAAGGTCTTGCCGCATATTTTAAAAGAACCTCCTCGTCGTGAGTCAATTTAACATTAATTCTTTTTCTCAAGTTTTCCATAGTTTTACCAAAAACTGAATTGTTCATCAGTTTGAAGAAATCCTTTTCAAAAGCATTTTTACCAGCTGTCCTCTTGGCAGTATTAAAATCTATGTATGTCTTTAACCACTCTGATTCGTCAAACTGTAGTATTCGATGTATTTTTGTCACCTTTAATCCAAGCGTTTTGTACAATTCTAAGTTTCTAAAATGCACGACATACTTTTCTTTATTTTTCAACGTCGTAACAAGTTTATTAACATTACAATTTCCTAGATTAAACATTTGTTTTAAAGTTTTATAATAGTCTGACAACCACTCATCTTATATATTTAAACTTTCTGGGGCGAGAGGATAATCATTATGCAAGTCATGTAGTTTTTCAGGATACTCGATATCGCACTCAACAATGTAATTTGATTTTCCTTTTTCAAACTTATCAACCCACTAGAAGTTGCCAGTAGGTAACGGTTGACGCATGGCCCACCCGTACAAGTTATTGGCATCAAGATATATGATGTACTTGCTTTATTTTTTCTTGTCATAGTTTTTCATATATTTATTGTTAGCCTGTGAGTATCTATTTGCGATATAGCTTGTGCCGTCTCTTAATCCTTTTTCCACAAACAAATATTGATCAATATCAGTGATTAAGTCAAGTTGGATACCAGTCATCTTGAGGCACGCATCCCAGGCTAACCCAGGACTACTGAAGTAATGGCAAGGATCTAATTTGTAATACTCAATACACATTTTTCTAAACTTTTCAAAAACATCTGTCAGCAGAAGCACATCAGTCTTAAGATACAGATCATGATATTCTCCCATATTTTTAATCTTAAATGTTTTCCATATTTTTTTAGCGTGTTCATAATCCGCATCTGAAATGTGCTCATCATTTAATTGAGAATAAAAGCTATCTTTGCCGGGTAACTTAGTATCCTCGAAGCGTTCAAAACTTTTCATGTAATCTTAAGGATAAACGCCTTTTCTTTTTAGCAAGTCTAACATTTTACTGCTGTATTCTTGAGATATGTATTGGAACGACGGAACGTTTTTTACTAGATTATCTAATGACTGAGACATGAACTGAAAACTATCAATAAACACTAAACATTTTCCTAGCATGAAAGCCATATACTTTTCCATGTTATTTGGTATAACATTTATGTTTTGTTTAAACTTTCCGATGTGTTGCATTATGAAGTGAGAGTCATATCCTCTTTATTTGTGAAACACGACAGGTATTTTTCTAGTCAACCTGAAATTAATATTACATATATCATGAGCGCTTCCTCTATACTTTCCAGTTATATGGCAATGATCTCTAACTTTTATAACGGAGTTTGCATATGCTACTGTACGACTTGGGTCATCTTTTTTAAGAGTTATTGAAAAACCATTACCACAAATATGACATGATTTAGATTTTTGAAATCTAGCTTCTTCTTCCTGTGACATCACCAAATCTTTCTTAAAATGCGTATTCATAGTTTTCTTGCACCACTTTTCTTCTTCTATCATTTTTTCTAAAAACTTGTAAACAGCATTTGGTCCTCTGTACGTCACAACTGGTTTTGAATATTGATCATCGTAACAACCATAACCGCAATCAGTATGCTTTTGATATGCTTCCGTGTGTGATATTTTAGGATTGTTCGATGCCGAAGACATACTTTCAGTTATTGCTTCAAAATCAGCATATATAACAAACGGAACCATTAGTTGTCTGTCATAGTTTTTAAACTTAACTTTTTCATCTTTGTTTGGCATTTTTATAGCTTGTTTTCCATTAAGTGAAAGACAATCAGGTTCATGCTTTTTTAACACACGTTCTAATGTAAAGCACTGCAAGCATGTTTTACAAAATCATTTTTTCCCCTCGTGTGCTGTTTGATTAAACATCAAACTGTTAAAGTTTTTTATCCACACGTAATGATTTTTTTCTTCTTCGGTAATCAAAAGCATATCACATGTTTTTTCTGCTTTATTTTTTGATATGTACAAAGGGTATACTTGATTATCTTCATACCCAAATATGTTAAAACAAATGTTGTTTTGTTTTTCTATTTTTGGGATTTGTTTGATAGTAACAGGAAATGTAATGCCTTTGTAATCAAAATCACCAATATGCTTTTTATACTTTGTTATTCTTTGCAGATCGTTTTCAACAGGAAATTCATAAGCCAAATGGCACCATCTAAAGCACTCGTTATCTTCATTTTTTATATTTACCAATCCTTTTTTGCTGTGTTGCAGTTCTTTTGGTAAATTGAAATAAGAGCTGCCTCGCAGAGGCTTATACGTTATTCGAATTATATAGTGTGCATCTACTGATTCAATTTGCCAACCACTTCCCAACTGAGGCCAATTTCCAATTCTATTTATAATTTCTGCTCGTGCTTTGTCTAATGCTTCTGATATTTTATTTTTATTTAATATTATTGCAGCCTTTGAGGCAAAGTAAGCTGTTTTGTATATAATATCAAAACCTCCTTTATGTCCTTTATCATGTGATACTTTTTTTAAAAAAAAGTTTCAACGCTTAATTTAAATTCACCTGTTTTTCTTAGTTCTTTTTTAAGAAAGTTCACAACTTTTGATTGTGTTTTTTGTAGTTGTCTGAGCGGATCATTACTGACAACATTTACTTTAAAAACCTTGCTATACTGTTTTGGGGATGTTTCAATTTCTCGGATACTCATTATATAATATTACATGAGATTATTTCTTTAAGCCCCTATTAATTAATTAATTAATTAATTTAAAGTAAAATATTTATTCCCCGGGTAGATTATATTATTTTTGTTATTTATCCGCACATAATAATTTTAATTCCTCGTTCATGTAAAACATCATAGTGGGCAATAAAAGAAACTTTGTATAAAGTTGGATGGTAACTGGTTGCCTCTGAAATTTGTTTTTTACACAAAGAACGTAGTTTGTTTATATCTGCTTTTTTCATTTTCCATGATAATTTTAGTTGTTGTGTTATTGTTATGATTCTTTCTGTCAAATCTTGAAAGTTTGAAAAAATTAAAAGCTCAGCATCTAATTTACTCGCATCTTCAAAATCAACCGTTTGGGCATGTGCTATTTGATCTTTTTTAAAGTTGTTTATTTCAATTTCTACTTGCTCCATTATAATATTACATAAGATAATATTTTTTAAGCCTATATTTAAATATTTATTTCTATAGTATAATATAATGAATTACAAATATTGTGAAAGAGTTTTAGATAATATTGATCCTCCCGGGGTGTGCACAGATTGTATATTATTTTACATGACTAATAAAAAGACGCTTTGCAAGTATTGTACCAGGACCAAACTGTGTTACAAGTGTACATACGCATGCGTGAATTGCAACGATACTTGTGAAGTTTTCGATAACGAGCGTGTTTGCCTTAATTGTGGCACCCACAATGGTTATAATCTTATCACAGGTTGCACCTACAGCCAAAAGATAACTATTTACCTCAGAAAGTATAATTTGGATAAATACTTGGTGGCATTTGATTTATCTTCTAAAAATAGACAAAGATTTGAAGATTTGTTTTACAAAATTGTAAAGATTTTGGATAAAATAGAAGTTCGGAAAAGATCAATTAAATTTGAATACATTTTTCAGAAAATATTTAAAATATTAAAAATAGAAAAAGAAACAAAACCGATTAAAACAAAATCAACCAGAGACAAGTACGATAGGATATGGAAACAAGCCAAACAAGAATTGACCGTTTAGCTTGAATCTTTTCATATACATTTCCAGAAGTTCTGTAAAGTTATCATTCTTTTGAATCTCTAATATTTTATTGAAGGTAATCCTAATTACCTCTTCATCATTTTCTAGTCCTGTTGTTGTTTGGACATATGATAGAAGTTGTTTAAAACTCCTATAATGTTTTTTTAACAAAGTCTTTTTTTCTGCTATTATTCTTGTTTTACTCACTAAAACAGCAACTACTGGAGGAACTGCACCAACCACAGCTATGAAAACTGGAATTGCTGGAACTAATGCTAGGAGAGCACCACAACCAATTATTCCGCTGGTAATCTGTAACGTTGTGTTTATAATACCGCACAATTTATAACTGCGTCTGTATGCAGCCACAAGTCGCGTCAAGTGATCAATTAATTCTTCTTTTGTTTTCATGTATAATTACAGTTAGACAATAATTTAATTGAGATATTTAGAAAATAGTTGTTCGTGTTCTTTGGGTGATATTTTACCTATTTTTAATAATTCATCGATTATGCTAATACCTTTATTTATTAGCTGTGGACTATTATTTCCTGATTCGATACTTCCGCATACCAATTCTAGATCATCCATCAAATCTTCGGGGCTATTGTAATATTCAACACAACCTCCTAAAATCTTCTTAAACTTTGAAGAACCTTTGTGAATTGGTAAATCAGATAATTCTGTTAGTTTTTTAAAAGCATTTTGAGATAGCTTTGAATAAGTTTTTCCATTGTTGTAACGCTTTGTTATCAAGTCTATAAAATCATCATCTACTTTTAGGTTTAACAAAACTGCTTCTCCCAGCTTGGCAATAAGTTTGTGATGACCAATAAGCTTAGGTAAATCAATTTGCAACATTCCATAGCGACCATTTTTTATTGGTTGTAGTCCTTGGCCAAAGACGGGAGCATGCTCTTTCATACTTTTAACTCTGTCTCTGTAATGATTTAGTACGTCAGTCTCTACTTGTAAAACCTCTCTTTTTTGTTCAAGGTCCTTCCTCTGCCCGGTATTTGTTGTTTTATTTATCTTTCTGGTTAGAGTGGCTTTAGAATTTCCGATACCCACGATTTTCGCACTAGCATCACTAATTGCTTTATCTCTATCACCTGTAATTAGTTTTGATGGCATTGGCAAGTCATACCTATCAAGCACATCTGTATCCATATCAGCATCTAAGTCAATATCACGCACCGGTTTGGGTTCCTTAGGCCTCGCAGCAGGTTCTTCTACCCATTCTTCTTCCACAGGTTTTGGCCTAGGCTCTCTTTCCAGAGTTTTTATTAGTTCTTCTTGGTAACTAGCCGGCGTTAGTTTAGTAGGATCTGCGGTTTTCTTGGCAGCTGTTTTTTTAAAACGTTGTGGTAGCTGTGGTAGCAGCGGTGGTGGAGGCGTTGGTTGTGGCGTCGGTGGTGGCGTTGGTGGCGGCGGTGGTGCTATAGCTCCAAGATCAGGCGGGGCAACTAATGGCGGGCGTATTGCCTCGGGAAGAAGAGCCAACTGTTCACGTATTTCCGGAAGGGTAATCAAATGTTCAGCCAGCCGCCTTGTTTGCTTTGTTATTTCGCTAGTTACAGGTTTAAATACTTCTGTGTATAAATCACGACTAGCTCCTTTTTCGAGTCTTTTTTGGGTAACTCTATTTTCGTATTCTTTAACAAGCTCACTCGCTTTTCGCTTTTTATCTGCTAATTCTTTCAATTTTAACAACGACATGTATAATATAAGGTTAGATTAAATTAAGATAAGTTAAAATAAGTTAAGACAAGTATTATCTAAGTATTATTATAATGCAAATTCCAAACTATGATATGAAAACAGAAAACGGTAATTTTAAACAGATATGGAACTTTATGCCAGACTGTTGTTTTAGAATGTTAATTTGCGGTAATTCAGGTTCTGGCAAGACGAATACATGAGTTCATATGTTGCTGAAACCTTTAGTTTACTAAGACAAGATTTACTTGTTTGCTAAAAACTTAGAGCAGTCCAAGTATCAGGTCTTATCACAAAAACTTGAAGAGATAGCAAAAAAGAATAAAATCCCAGTCGAAGACATATTAGAATGTTCAAATGATGAAGTTATCCCTGTGAATGATTTGGATTCGGATGCTCAAAAGATAGCTATTTTTGATGATTATGTTTGCGAACGTAATCAAAACGATATTATTAACTATTTCATCCAGGGGAGACACAAAAACTGTTGCGTGATTTATTTATCTCAATCTTATTACAAAACTCCCAAAGACATTCGGCTAAATTGCTCTCATTACATATTCTTTGCAACTCCAGTTAATCGTGAACTGGGCATGCTTTCCAAAAAACAAGATGTCAGCAAAGAGCAGTACAGAAAAGCGACTGACAAGCAGTACGACTTTTTGTATCTTGATCGTCCGAGGAAGTTAGTAAAGCGTAACTTCAACGGCGAAATTTAATCTAAACATATTATATAATGGGACTTTTTAATGATCTTGGTGGGGAAGTTACTACTGGCAGTGTCAATATTACAAATTTTGGTATTGTGCTGTCTGAGTATGTAAAACAAAAACATCTGGTTAATTATCTTAACAAGGGCAGAAACCAGGAAAATGTTTTGAGAAGTGAGCTCAACATGGATACCAATGTCGGCAATCCAGTTAAAGCAGATGATGCAGCAACAAAGCAATTTACTGTAAGAAGAGTAGCAAAGATCATACGTGATTATGATATTGATAAAATTCCAGACATGATAAAAACTCTGACAACAGGTGTTGAAGATAAACTAAGTCTGATACAAACAAGCAAACCGCGAGAAAATGCTCGAAATTCAAAACGGATTGAAAGATGAAATAAAACTTCTGAGTGATGATTTGAAAGAGTTAGAAAAGAAAGAAGATGTATTGGAAGAGAGTGAAAACTACAAGAAATTAAGTAAACAAATAAGAGCTGGTGTTCAAAATATTAATGCACGGATTGGGGAAATCAATACACAAAAGGTTGACAATAATGAACTAGAAACTGCTATTGCTGATGCTTCAAAACAAATGAGAACTGCTTTTACTACCGAAATAACTCAAATTAAAATATTAAATGAGCAGATAAACACCAACGTTGCTGATATCAACAAAGAGTTTGAAGATATTAAAAAGAAAATGGTTGACGGTAAGTCGCTGGATACTGCTTTGAGCAAACTGGTCGACACTGATAAACTTGAGACTGCTATTGATGATGTTTCAAAGCAACTGAAAGCTGCCCAGGAAAAAAGAAACACAGCTTTTGATGGCGAAATAGCTTTTTTGAAACAATTTAATCAAAAGTCTGGTAGTCGACACACAGCAATTCTTGGTATAATTGACGAGTTGAAAGTAAAAGTAGACTATTTAAGTCGGATTCTAATTCTTGAAGCTACAATAGACGAAATTAGTATTATAAAAGATAGCGTTGGTTATGCGTCGTACCCGACACGAAAACCACTCGAAAGAACCAAACGTGATACTTTTCCCGAAGCATTTACTTTTGTAACCAATCCGCTTATAAAAAGTGAAATATATGTTACAGAATATCTCGGAGTTGGTACACGTCCCCTCGGCGCAATAATTGTAAAACCCGGGCGCTATATAGTTGAAGCAGACCTTGCATATACTGTTGCACATACATACATTGGTATAGAATGGTTTAGTTTGTTTAATAAAGGTGCTGATGAGCCGCAGGTTCAACCAAAAATAGAAAATGGTAAACGAATACTAAAAGAAACATCTGAAGTATATCTTCCAGAATCTCAATATTGGACCATCTCTCCGAGAATAAAACGTGGCACTACACAAGTTTTCAATTTTGAAAAATCAAGTTTTAAACTGTATTACAGAGGTGATTAATTTTATCTACTAATATGTATAATGGAACAAAAAATTGTATTATAATCAGAGAAAGCGTCAATAATTAATAGCTCAAATACACCGAGTAATTTTACAACTGTGATTGACAGACCCTTAATATTAGGTAGGAACAAACAGTATGGTATTGGACTCGATAAGATTAATTCCATGACTTACTCGTGGTATAATATTAGTGAGGATTTTAATAACAAAGTGATAAGGTACCACAATGGAACAGATTGGAAAAGTATTATTTTTACAAATGGAAATTACAGTTATGCTGATATCGATAATTACATAAAAGAAACATTGACTGCAAACAATGATTTAACTGATGACTCACCTGTCCCGATAAAAATCGAGTTTGATTTATCAAGTTTCAAATGCTTGGTTACCATCCATAATAATTTCATGCTTGATTTAAGAGAAACAAACTTTCATGCCTTGATCGGGTTTGACAAAGATGCAGTTATTAGGGAAACTAAATTTGGAACTGTGACACCAAACATAACAAATTCTATCGATACATTGTATATCCACTGTGATTTGATAAGTAATTCTATTGTTGATGGATCATACGGGGATGTTATTTATGAAATAAGTACAGCTGATCTTACGAGATCATATCCTTTCAAAGATGAACCGATAAGAGGCGGGTTCTGCGAAGTAAACAAAACGATCATTAACAGTATTAATATTTACATAACCGATTTATCCGGTAAGATTATTAATCTTAATGGTGTCCACACATCATTTCGATTTGTTTTGAAGGAATTAATGTAACACAAGTTATATGGCATGTTTAAAAAAGTTTATGACACTAGCACGGGAACATATACTCAAGCTGATCGATTAACTGGAGCTGGCATATTTGACATTTTGTCAAAAGTCGGATCAAAGATATTCAGCGAGTCTGTGAAAACAGCAGGCAAGAAAGCATTAGAAACTGCTGGTAAACAAATCATAGAAAGCGGTTCTAAAAAACTTGGAGATGAAGTAGGAATAATGCCTGCTGATAAATTAGTTTCAGTTAATAAACCTAAACCAAAAGGTGAGATAATTTTAAAAGAACTTACAAAGGT
This sequence comes from Cyrtodaria siliqua, assembly GCA_037043455.1. Classification (NCBI taxonomy): domain Eukaryota; kingdom Metazoa; phylum Mollusca; class Bivalvia; order Adapedonta; family Hiatellidae; genus Cyrtodaria; species Cyrtodaria siliqua. Next base: position 32,165 of record JAWPHD010008043.1, on the reverse strand, counting down.
TGCCGCAAAAGATGTAGCTAAAGTTGCGACTGATGATATAATTGAAGAAGATGTAAATACAAAAATTAATAGATTACTTTCCGGAAGGGGAATTCATGTGAGAATTAATCGATTAATTAATAAAAAATAATCTAATTACTAGTATACATAGATGTTTCGAAGTAATCAATATAATAATAGATATATGAACACGTACCTATTCAGTTAGATACTCCCGTAACACAGCCAGGAAATAATACCAGGCAACTGAAAAGTGGTTACCAGTTTACATTAAATGATAGAAGTTCTTACTTTGATTGGTATAATGCATATTTTGAAATCGGTTTTCAAGTAAACAAACTTCTTGATGAAGCCAATTTCGCAGACGCTGACAGAATTGCTTTAATTAACGATGCAGCTTCATTGATTGATCAAATGCAAGTAAAGCAAAATGGAAAAATAGTTTACGATGGAAATAATCTTCACAGATGTGTTAATGTCAAAAGCTTGCTTGAAATTTCTGACGATTATGTAAAGACAACCGGAACAAACGAATACTTTTATTTAGATAATACGGCTGCTGCAGAATCTCGCAATGATCAAGCTGGTTATAACCTGGGATTTACTACTCGTCATGCTTTAATCATAACTAATCAAAAAATTAACTCTATAATTCCATTAAACAAATATTCCTTCTTTGGAGGTTTGGAAACAAACATGCTTCCTCCTAGTCAGATTCAAATCAGCTTGCAACTGACAGATGATAATGTGCTAATTTTCAAATCAAGTGGTAATGATGGTCGAGTAGTTATTAATAAATTAGTTTTGTGGACACCTAGAATGATATTTAACTCAGATGGTTTAAGTTACGTAATGACAAATCATATGACATCAACACGATGGACTTATCTTCGTGAAATGATACAAGAAAGCGGAAGTTCTCAACTAACTGAATCCGTATTTAGAATAACGGCTGAAGTCAAAAGTCCAAAACACGTCCAGGACGGAGGATTTCTTGGAATTCCATTGATTGGATCTCTTATTAGTGGTTTAACTGGAAAAGGTTTGCAAGTAGATAGAAGACGGTATGGTTTGCCAGTAGTCTCACAAATCAGGCCATATAGAAGTATCCCATTTATAAAAAAAAATTAAATTTTAAAAATGAACCTATATCTAACTTAGATATAACAAAATTGGTTAAGCAGCTAGGCATACAGAACTTCAGGGGAGTGTTTAGCAAGAACAAATTACCAACAAAACAAAATAAAAAAGAATGCGGCATTATTAATCTGGATGATTATATTGGACCTGGCACACACTGGACTTGTTACTATGATAATTATTACTTCGATCCGTTTGGCTTGAGCCCACCAAAAGAAGTTTTAGCGTACATGCCTAATATAAAATACAACACCATTCAATACCAAGATAAAACAAGTGTTCTGTGTGGATATTTCTGTCTGTTTTTCATTAAGAAGTTACAAGAAGGAAATAATACGTATGATATTCTTTACAAATTATTAAAGCCTTACAAACCAGTGAAAAATGAAAACATCATAACATCATATTTTGTAAACGAAGTTTAATCTAATCATATTATATATGAGTTACTGTATAAAAGAAAAAAAGGTTACTGGAAATGTTGATCCTAAGTATGTTTTAGCAAAAAATGGTAGAAAAATGTTAAGAGCAACTTGTGCATCTTGTGGTATTACTAAATCAAAGTTTGTTAAAAACACAGAAGGTGGAAATATTGATATTCATAAAGCTTTACTCCCTTTGTTGCCCAAAAAAGGGCTAACCCTTCCTGGTTATAAATATTGCGGTCCTGGTAATCCACTTGATAGCGGAGAACCGGTAAATCAATTAGATGCTGTTTGCAAAGATCATGATTATTGCTATGACGAAAGTCCTAGTAATAAATCAACGTGTGACAAAAACATGCTTGCTGGTTTAAAATCTAGTAAGTCTAAAACTATCGGAGAAAAGATTGCTAAAAATTTGATAGTAAAACCAGTTATTAGTACAAAATATAAACTTGGAAACTCAAAAAACTAGAAAAGGCGTTGAAATGGACTGACAAGTTAGCAGATGAACTTCATAAACCTATACGAAGAAAGTTCACTCAACGCCGTGTGATTGTTAATGAAATTGATAAAATATGGTCTGCTGATTTGGTTGATATGCAATCGTTTTCAAAGTATAATAAAGGTACTAAATAGTTGCTTACTGTTATTGATTTATTTAGTAAATTTGCTTGGGCTATACCCGTTCCAAATAAAACTGGTTTAGAAATTACCAAAGCATTCCGACAGATAATCAGTACAGGAAGACAGTGTAAATTGTTGTGGGTTGATCAAGGCGTGGAGTTTTATAACAAGACATTTAAGCAATTCCTTGTTGATAATAATATCGAAATGTATCACACTTTTAATTTCGGAAAAGCTGTAGTAATTGAACGATTTAACAGGACATTAAAAGAAAAGATGTGGACATATTTTACAGCTAACAATACAAATACGTATTTAGACGTGCTTCAGGCGATGGTTGATAAGTATAATAATACAAAACATCGGAGTATTAAAATGACACCAACTGAAGCTAGTGATGATAAAAATAAAGGAACGGTTTATTTCAACTTGTATGGAAAGATGAAAAGTAATCAAATTAAGTCAAAGTTTAAAATAGGGGATAATGTTAGAATCAGCAAATATAAAAGAACGTTTGAGAAAGGTTATACCCCAAATTGGACTGAAGAAATATTTGTTGTTGATAAAATTCAAAACACAAATCCTGTGACATACAAAATAAAAGATTGAAACAACGAAAACATTGACGGAAGCTTTTATGAATTAGAAATGATAAAAGCAAAGCAAGAAATATTCAGGATTGAAAAAGTAATACGACGTGATTACAAAAAGAAACAAGCATTGATTAAAAGGAAGGGTTATGATAATTACTTTAATAGTTGGGTCTCATTTAAGGATATTGAAAATATTAAATAAGGGCTTAAAAATAATAACATATAATATTATTATATAATGGGACAAGAAAGATTAGAAAAGGTTTGCAAAAAACTTAACAATTTAAAAGATAAATATAGAAGAGAATTGATGAGAAGCAGGCAACTCCAAGTAGAATATGAAGTAGTTCGTGATGATTTTATGGACACTAAAAAAAGACGATTGCTGGTTGAAATGGATAATTATGAACGCGAGCTAAATAGTAACAGAGAAGAGCTTCTTGAACTGAAATACAAAATAGCAAAGTGTAGGAAAATAAAATACTCCATGGTAAAAAATAATATGCAGAGCGATGATGAAGACTACTGCCCGGTTCCGTCTGACTTTGCTTGACGAGTTGCAAATGTTATGTTATTAAAATGACAACCGGATTGATTAGAGACTGGGGGTTTTGGGTGAGTTTCTTTTGGAAGGACCGCTCGAGTAGCTGATAGTATGCATCCGAGGTATCTTACTGAGGCGTGACTTTATTTAAATAAAGACATGCCTGGGTTATAGCCTCAGGTGAACTATTGTTAGTTTCTTGAGTGAATCTTTTCGGGAGATAAAAACTGCGCTCAAACCGCCAGTCTCTATACTACTCTTGATCTTGTCTTGTCGTACCCTTTATGGTTTATTCCCGTGTTGTTCCGGCATCTGTCAAGTCAATGAGAACTTGCCTAGTGGTTTTCTGTGATTTTGTGATATTCATATATACATGATCGTCTTGGAGTTATACTTACATTGCCTATTCCTGCTACCTAGTTTGTAAGGTAATAAAGCTTGTCTGGGGTTACTTTCTTTACACTGTCCCATTACAGTGGGATGACAATAGGGTAAGCGTGAGTTGTGGTACACCCTAGAACCTGATTTATACATATAACTCAGCGGCCACCTTTTTGCCATTGACCGTGATAAGGAGATCCCCTTTAATGCTTGTGGTTGATTTTCCTTGTAATTGTCGCTTTGTTTTTCGTGATTTTGGTTGACTGTGTTCTATGAATGCAAAATCGTCTGTTCAATTGTTATACCTACTTTTGATATAACAGACTGGCGCTAAAGGTATATTCAAGAGTCGAACAGGAAATAATTCGCAGGATGCCGACATCCAAAGTAGATATAAACGTCGAACAGGAAATGTAGCATTCAAAGACCACAGTCATTCACAAACACGCACAGAAACAAAGAACAACTACATAGATGAATAAAATGCAAGATTTTTGACATCACAAACACAAAATAGTTGATAATAGGCCTTGAAACGGTCAGTGGCAAAACAAGGCCGTGGTGTGTTTAAACCAGATTATAAAGTTTACCAAACCTCACTCTTACACTATTCAATAAAACGGGACAGTGTAAATAAAAAATATCCCCGCCGGGTTATGTTCTCTAACAAACAAGGCAGCATTTATAGGAAATATAAGTATGACACAAAAATGATCATGTATATATAATATAAAAATACAAAAGCCTAGAAAGCTACAAGGCAAATACTCAATGACTTGGCAGAAGACAGAGCAACAAGACTACAAACCGTTAAGGGTACGACAAGATTTAAGACAAACACCAAACGCCATGAATTTTAAACAACATGTATTTGAAATAAATTTAAAGCAAAAGTGTGATAAATAATGATAATAATAACTATTATTAGACATTAATCATAATTATAATAATACAATAATATTATAAGCTTGTATGAGTGGTAATTTAAAAAAAAAAAAGAGGCCCAAGGGGGCCTGTAGACGCTCTACTGTGTAAAGATGTCATATTTAGCCTTTTCCTATATAAACTTGGGTCGCCACGGCGGCCATTTTGATTATTGCAAGAAAACAAAAAACACAAACTTAATAGACGCCAACCATTGTGATAAAGTTTCAACAAAATCCTTCAAAAGGTTTCAGAGAAGATTTCATATTTAACCTTTTCCTATATAACCCTATGTAAACCTTGGGTCACCATGGCAACCATTTGGATTATTCGATGATAACGAAAATAACAAATTTGATTGAGGCTAACCCAAGAAACATGTACATGATATTTCACTGGAATGGATTAAGTGGTTTCGGAGGAGATGTCGTTTGAAATTTCCTTAAATATGACTTAGTTTTAGCCATGGTGGCCATGTTGGACAACTGGCTCTGCGAAAAACACAAATCTGAGGCGCACTATCCCAAAAATCATTGTGATAAAGTTTAAACAAAATCCTTCAAGTGGTTTCAGAGAAGATGTCAATTTTAGTATTTTCTGTAAACTTTGGGGCGTCGTTGCGGCCATTTTGATTATTCGTCGATAACAAAAAACAAACATTTGATAAAGGCCAACCCTAGGAACATGTATGTGATATTTTACTGGAATGGATTAAGTGGTTTCGGAGGAGATTTCGTTTGAAATCTCTTTAAATTTGACCTAATTTTAGACATGGTGGCCATTTTGTATAACTCACGGCCGCGAAAAACATAAATCTGAGGAGGACTATCCCAAAGATCATTGTGATTAAGTTTCATCAAAATCCTTCAACCGGTTTCAGAGAAGAGGTCATTTTTAGCCTTTTCCTATATAACTCTATGTAAACTTTGAGTCGCCGTGGCGGCCATTTTGATTATTCGACAATAACGAAAAACACAAACTTGATAGAGACCAACCCAAGCAACATATATATGGTATTTCACAATAATGGAATAAGTGGTTTCGGAGGATATGTCGTTTGAAATTTCCTTAAAATTGACCTAGTTTTAGTTTAGCCATGGTGGCCATCTGAGAGAGGCCCTCCCAAGTAACATTGTGATGAAGTTTCATCAAAATCCTTAAAGCGGTTTCAGAGGAGATGTCGATTTTATAAAATTGCTAACAGACAGGCGGACGACGGACGAAAAGTGATCGCATAAGCTCGCCTGGCCTTTGGCCAGTAGAGCTAATACTATGAAACGCTGAAGCAAGAAAACAGTTTAATCGAATCATCTTAAGTCATTTAACGCCTTCCGATTACTTTTTGCAAATGGATATCACGTGATCCGTCTAAGAGCAAACATCTTCGTTTTAACTTATTGAAGGCATATAAATGTAGCGCGGTAATTCGCGGTAATTCAAAAACGCTTATTAAAAAGTAATTTGTTTACTGTAAATATAGTGCTTTATTTAAGTTGTTGTGATTATAAAATTGATGGGATGTCTTGCTTACGTGACATTCTTCATGTTATTCACCATACAAATCTTACACGAATGTCATGTTGACATTGTTCATGCATCGAGTTTTAGAAATATACTTTTTTCACACTTACTTTAATGATGATAATCCTTTGAATGATAAGGTTAATGATGATAATCCTTTGAATGATAAGGTTAATGATGATAATCCTTTGAATGATAAGGTTAATGATATTTTGTTTACATTCTGTGTATAGTTTCCACACTGGATTAGTATATGTTTGAAATGAACTTCGAACATCAGGACTGATCCAAACTCATAATAGGTAAAATATGTATTACATATTATGTAAATCTCATAATGTCCTTCACAAATTAAGGTAAAATGGTATGATATATGTTCATGAAAGGCTTTGATTTAGAATGATAAATAGAACATGGTTACAGTACGCATGTCAGGTGGGAAAATATTAAACAGTAAGTCTATGGAAAATGCAGTTGTGGTCTCTGACCACAAACCTCTGTTGAAATTGTACATTACAGATGTTTTATAAAAGTTGTAGGCTTGATTTTTTTTGTTTGTTTCTTAACCAAAGGCTTAGCTCAGTGAGCTATTGTGACCGCTTTTTGTCCGTCAGTCCGTTAGCTTTTGGTTAAACAACCTCTCCTTGGACAATTTGACCACATTTCACATGGATGATACTGAGTTCAAATTATTCTAAAATTATACAATTTAGGTCAATGCGACATCCCTTGGCCGCCATTACCATATAGGGTTAAAAACCGTCTTCTCAAGAACCGCTGAACAGATTTTGACAGTTTTTATTTATAAATGATCGCCAACTCCTAGGCTACAAAAGTTGTACAAATAAAGTTCCAAGGGTCAAAAGAGGCTGTGCCCCTGGGTTTCAAAGTTTGTATATGGAGATGTTGCATGTTTTGCATAGACTTATATAGGGCATTTATATCTCAACGACATCTCCTCAGAAACCGCTTGACCAATTTTGACCAAATTTCACAAGGCCTTCTAAACTTATACAAACTTGCTTTACATACACTTATATAGAGCATTTAAAAAACCTTCTTCTCTAAAAGCACAACATGTAGAGCTCTCATATATTGTATGTAGCATTAGCTTATGGTCCTCTACAAAGTTTGTTCAAATGGTGACCCTGGGGTTAAATCTTGCCCCGCATCGGGGGTCAGAGTTTTACATAGAATAGTATAGGAATATCTTTTTAAAAATGTTATTCTACGAAACTGCTTGGTCACTTTTGATTACACTTCAAATGGATGATCCTTAGGTCAATGATTTTCAAATTTGTTAAAATTAGGACAACGCTACATCCAAGATGGCCGCCGTTGAAGGGTGGTGGGAGAGAGTAAATTACATCTCAGAAACTGCACGGCCAACGTTGACCATATTTCATGCGGATGATTCTGAGGTCAGTGCCTTTCAAAATTTTACAAATTAGGTCAATGCATTATCCAAGATGGCCGTCATTACCATATACGGTCAGAACCTTAAAATATTTTCTTCTTATGAACCACTGAATAGATTTCGACAGTTTTTGTTTATATATGATCGCCATCTCTTATACTATAAAAGTTTTACAAATGAAATTGCTAGGATAAAAAATGGCTGCGCCCGGGGGTTTCCTATCGGTTTAATTCCATACAAGCATTCTCGGTAAATACGAAGAATCCAGTATTGCAGCTTTACCATATGTTGTACAAAGACTTCAATGTAATAATCAATTGCACTTGTTAACTACTTTTTCCTCTTTGCAAAAATTCTTAGGTGAGCGACTCAGGGCCATTTGGACCTCTTGTTTATGAACTCAACATGTATTACGTATTGTGACCACCATGTGACCACCATGTTTATCCTTTACCAAAGTTGTCTCTTATTTGACATAAACTGGAATTGTGTTCACGTCCATGCCTCATGCATTTAGAATACTTGTGTTCTCCCTGTGGAATAAACCTCTCGCGTAAAGACTTCGTCACTGATCTTTGCACCGAGTGAACAGAAAACAATCGTGAAGCCTGATATATGATGAATGTCTTAATTACGACCGGCATCTCTGCAACATACATAATTTATTTCAGATGTGTCTGAGATCTCCACAAGATATATATCATTTATCTGTAAACTGTGTTCTGGATGGTATAAAGAAACTTACGCTCCAAATAACAGAAAAAAACGTTTATCAAAACTCAAGCCAGGTGTTCAGGTCATATAATAATGTAAATGTGCAGATAAAAAATATAGTTTTTTTATAAAGATTTTTAAAATATCTGTGATATGCATAAAATGAATTCGACGCTCCAGTTTTGGCGTTTGGCCTGGCTGATTAAAGCGGTTTAAATTGTGTTTATAGAGATTCTCAAAAAATGTAAATTATTCAGTATATATATATACCTCGTCGTCAGTAGGTTACGAAACGGTGAACATATGTTGTAAAATGTAAATGTTGTTAGCGGGATAGCTACTTTAAAGACGTCGTGTTAGTAAAATAGCACTATGATATTGAATTTGTAGTCTCACTATCTACTGAAATTAGCAGGCATTTTCTTGAAGAATCTAAAAACAATAACAAGAGGCCCAAGAGGGCATGTATCGCTCTACTGGCTGTATGTAGTCTGTTGTTAGGGAACGGGGTGTATGTGTGTGTTGTGGTGTCGGGGAATTAGTTGTAGCACTTATGACAAAAAACCTTAAGGCTGCACTGAGTCAAAATGGAAGTTAAACATATAAATTACTGCAAGTTCCCCAAGTTGTACCCATATATCGGTGGCCACTTTAAGCAGACGCATACCACCTATTTTATATATGTTGTCCATTGAGACCCTAAATGACCATACCAAGTCAGAATCAAATGCATTCACATTTGGACAAGATATGCTACTTTTTGTTTGTTTTTACCGTATTACCCTCTAGGGGGCCCCAGTGGGTGGAGGCAACATACGAAATCCTATTGTGCATCTACATATCCTTAACTAAGAAACACACCATACATGAACTTGATATCTCAAAGGGTATATAATAAGTTAGCGTCACAAGGCGGAAACACAGTAATAGTAAATTACTGCAAGTTCCCAAGTTGTACCCATGTAGAGGGGCCCTTTTATGCAGGAGTTCAAAACCCGTTTGATATATGTTTCACTCTAGTCCGCAAATGACCGTACCAAATTAGAATCAAATCCATTCACATTTGGACAAGATATGCATTTTTTGGTGATTTTTGACCCAATTACCCACAAGGGTGACCCTGTGGGCGGAGACAAAATCATAGACCATGCTGGACCCCCTTTGGTCATAAAATAACAATTAAAAAAATAAAAAAATAGCTCCTGTTGGATTTGAACCCACGACCCCAAGTTCCCAATATAGCATATTAAAAAAATTCAAAGGCCACATGTCTGGTGTTACTGGTCAGATCTGGCTGGTTTTCAATAAATACTGATAAAGGTGATCCTTTGGGAGCAACAAACACAAATAAGGGAATAAAACAGCAGACTCGGTTTAATTGTGTCTGTTCTTGCGAAGAAAAGAAAGAAGCAGCACCTCTCACGCCCCCTAGCACCGGCTTAAACGGTATTCTACTTCAAAGCCACCTATATTGGGCTTGTTGGTAAAAAATAACGATTCGTAGCACGGGGAGACTTTTTACAGCCGCCACACTGCACTAAATGAACGCTAGTGTGAATGTTAATAAATACTGATAAAGGTGATCCTTTGGGATCAACAAACACAATTAAGAGAATAAAGCAGCAGACTCGGTTTTATTGTGTCTGTTCATGAGAAGTAATGAAAGAAGCAACTTGTCCGAGCTTTTATTGATATTAATAATCAGGCAACATTTGATAAAGATAAAATCATAAATGAAAGTGCTAGACAGAATGTGGCTTTTTTCAGAAAAACAAGGGCCATAACTCTGGCGTTACTAATACTACCTGGCTGATTTTCGAACTTATCCGAGCTTTTATTGATATTACCAACTTGTTCAAGTTTGTTAAAGCTCAAACAATAAATAAAGAGCTGTCGGAGAACAGCGCAGCTCGACTTTTAGATTTTTCAGAGAATAATAAATTTATAGCTAGTATATACCATCAGAAAACAAGGCTACAACAATGTGGGATGGGGTTGGGAGCACAACATAACTATGTGTAAGAATTGACCAAAACTACACAGAAATATGTAAAAAAATAAATAAAAATAAAAAATTCGAGTTTTGAGTGGGGTGCGGGATGGGGATGGGAGAGAGGCGGGGGTGGATGGTGGGGGTGGGGGGTGGAGTGGTGGTGGTGAGGGCAACATATATGTGTAAGAAGCTATGTAAGAATTCACCAAAACAACACAGATATATGTAAAAAAAAACAATAAACATTAAATAAAAATATTCGTTTCGAGCGTGGGGGTGGGTGGGGTCGAGGTTTGGGGAGGGGGTGGGAACTGTGGGGAGGACAACACAGGTATGTGTAAGAATTGACCAAAACAACACAGAAATGTGTAAAAAAAATAAAAAATCTGGTTTCGAGTGTGTGGTGGGGGCGGGGGAGAAGGGGGGTTGGGTTGGGGTGGCGGGGTGAAGGGGGCGTTATGTTTAAGAATTGTCAAAAGCAACACAGAAATATGTAAAAAAAATAATAAAGCGGCGGGAGGGGTGAGAGGCGGGGGTAGGGGCGGGGCGGGGGGGGGGGGGGCAACATATGTGTAAGAATTGACCAAAAAACACAGAAATATGTAAAAAGAAAAAAAAAATCTGGTTTCGAGTGTGTGGTGGGGAAGGGGGGTGGGGTTGGGGTGGCGGGGGGAAGGAAGCAACATGTTTTAGAATTGACAAAAGCAACACGGAAATATGTAAAAAAAATAGAGGGTCGGGAGGGGGTGAGAGGCGGGGGTGGGGGCGGGGCGGGGAGGGGAGGGAGGGGGGCAACATATATGTGTAAGAACTGACTAAAACAACACAGAAATATGTAAAAAAAGTGTGGAGGGGAGTGGGGGTGGGGGATAGGGGGGGAGGAGGGAGCCCATGCCCAAATATGGGTGAAGTAATAAGATGCATATTGCTATAAAAATCCCAAACCAAAATTATAGATATATACATGCTTACATGCAAACCTAGATCTGCCTTTATTGCACATTTTATGGGCCATCACAATTTGGGTTCCATGGGAGCCCAGAATTTGCAGAAGACAAAATTACTTATCCAACCCTTTACAACATACTATAAGGAAACCAATTCCAAAATTTAGTTCAGCTAGGACAAGAAATGTAAGAGATATAGACCTGTAAACACAGCTTACACGCAAAATTTGATGTCAAACAGACATATTTTAAGGGCTATCAGAATTTGGGTTCCATGGGAGCCCAGGGGTTACAGGAACCAAAATTACTTAAGCAGCTCTTACGATAATGATATAAGGAAGCTAATGGCAACTTGGTTGTGCTAGGGTAAGAATTGTAAGAGATATAGACTTGTAAACACAGCTTACAAGCAAAATTTGATGTGAAATGGGACACATTTTATGGGCTATCATATTTTTGGTTCCATGGGAGCCCTTGGGTTACAGGAACCAATATTGCTTATGCAGCCCTTAAGATAATGCTATAAGGAAGCCCAGGAACAAATTTGGTTGTGCTAGGATAAGAAATGTAAGAGATATAGACTTGTAAACACAGCTTACACGCAAACCTTGATGTGGGACGCCGACGCCGACGCCGACACCAACGTCGACGCCGACGCCGGGGTGATTACATAACCTCTCTTATTCTTCGAATATTCGAGCTAAAAAGTGTTCGCAAGCCAGCATATGTTTTTGTTGTTGTTTTTCCAGAAAAACAAAGACCATAACTCTGGTGTTACCGATCCGATCCGGCTGGTTGTCCGAGGTTTACTTGATATTAACGATCTGACAAAGTTTGCTATAGATCAAATAATAAATGAAGTTGCTAGAGTGTTCACAAGGCAGACAATGGCATTTTATAGCAAAACAAGGGCCATAACCCCGGTGTTACTGATAAGATCTGGCTTGTTTTCTAACTTATCAAATTCATATTAACAATCTTTGCAAGTTTCGTAAAGACCAAATAATAAAAGAAGGAGCTAGAGTGTTTACAAACCGGAATATGTATGTGTTTTTTCCCAAAAAAACAAGGAACCTATCCGAGCTTTCATTGACATAAACACAATGACACAGTTTAATAAAGATCGAAAAATATAGATCTGGGATCGATTATAGGGAAATCCTTCACGAGTGGTAGATGGTTGTTTTCACGAACGTGCGCACGCGAGTGAGTGAAAAAACAAAGCACGTCTACCATCAAGTGAAGGATTACCCAATAACCGATCCCAGTAGTTTAATAATCTATTTATTACAGTTTAAATTACGTTTTAGCAAACAAATATTCGCTTTATTGAACGTTATCGGCGGATGACGACGTCAGCAACATTTTGTTGACGTTACGACTCAACGTCGCAACTTTAGTTATTATTGTGTTCTAAGTCAGCAACGTTAGTTATTATTGTGTTCTGAGTTAGTTATTAATATTTAGCGATTATGAATATTCTTGCACTGAGAAATCCCGATCTTTCACGCATATAAATGTAATAAAAATGAATACTAGAGAGTTCACAAGGCAAAAAATGACTTTTTTCAGCAAAACAAGGGCCATAACTCTTTTGCTACCGATCTGATCTGGCTGGGTTTCGAACTTGTCCGTGGTTTCCCTTGATATAACAATCTGTACAAGTTTGGTAAAGCTCAAATAATAAATAAAACGAGAGTGTTCACAAGGGGGAATATGGCATTTTTCAGCAAATCAAGGGCCATAACTCCGACTCCGGTGAAACTAATTCGATCTGCCTGGCTTTTGAACTTGTCCGAGCTTTCATTGATATACAGACCCTGGCAATGAAAATGTCATATTATTTAAAAGATGGTATGAACACCTATGTTGTTTGTATATAAACTGTATATTCACCAGAGATTTTGAATGACATAGGGCGTAAATTATTGCTTAAAATGAAATTCCTTGTAAATAAAAGTAGATAATTATATAAGACAATCAGGAAATGTAGCATTCAAGGATCACAGTCAATCATAATCATGCACAGAAACAAACAACAACCGCAAAGATGAATAAAAGGCAATATATGACATCACAAACACGAAAGGGTTGACAATAGGGCTACCGCATTAGAACGGTCAGTGGCAAAGTGGCCGCTGGGGGTATAAACCAGGTTCTAGGGTGCACCAAACCTCACTCTGACCATTTCAATGCGGTAGCTCTATTGTCAACCCGTTCGTGTTTGTGATGTCATATATTGCATTTTATTCATCTTTGTAGTTGTTGTTTGTTTCTGTGCGTGATTGTGGTTGACTGTGGGCCTTGAATGCTACATTTCCTGTTTGACCTTTATATCTTCTTTTTTTTATATCTAGTTGTCTTTGAGACATACACTAAACCAAATTGCTAAGTACCTACCTAAGAATATGTCAATAATATTCTCATTGTTTTGGGTATTTTGATCTTGATTAGAGAAACGGTTAAACTGCAAAATAACGAGTGTAAATCGTCTGCTCTGATTGCATGAACATATTTTAAAACTTTTAAGACAATGTGTTTTCTTAGATATACGTTATAACACTTATACAACTGGGTATATAGGATTTTATTAAGTACTTCGAATTAGTGAAGCTTTCGATGTTCCTAATTCTAAAATATGCCAGTTAAAATTATTTTGACATCATGTTTTACTAGCATTACATTTACTTGAATTTCAAACAATATTCAATTTAAAGGGAGGTAATTTAGAATATCAATATTTCATTTTTTTATAAACGGAGAATCTGCGATAAATGGGTCAAATTTTTATGTTTTTTTCTATTATTTCATACAAATGTACCAATTTTAAGAATTTTATATCTTTAAGCGATCTTTGACTCATGTTTTGTGTTTTATCAGCACATTTCTTGTTTTCATATAAAGGGAGGGTAACTATCAAAAGATGTAACAATTTAAACAAAAAATAAATGTTTTACAAACTATGAGTCAAAACAAAATACTTATCACATATCTATTTTAAAATATATTTAAAATAAGAAAATTAGTTAAGATACAAAAGTGAGTAATTAGGAATTGTGTTCAGTGTATATTAAAATAAATGTGTTTTACCGTCTACGAGTATGATGTATGATATATATTCTTTACTAAAAAGTATTTCATGAATTAATAATTAAACAGCCCTTTTGATAATAAATGCGTTTGAATGAAGACAAAAGTAACATAAATAATTAAGCATATTATTTTATGTTGAAACCTCATAATTATGTAAGCACACGCACAACGTACACTCTCATACGATCGCATCCGTGGCCGGGATAGTATAGATGCTGCGTCTAAAACGTGCTCGCCTCTCACCGCTGTGGGTTCGAATCCCACTGGGCGCTCGACTTGATAAATTGAGAAAGTGTCGATTCTTACGGATGGCGATATATATATAGTATCGGTTCTATCCAAGGAAAACGGGATGGTCTGCCTCCACGAGAAACAAATCAACCGTCAAATATGGCTAAATGACATAAAAACACCAGCATTCACTCCCATACGCGCATGTAATATATAACATGTTCTTAACAGGTACCATTTGCGTCGATTTCGTAGACAAAACAAGTGTTTTATTATAAGGCATGAGCGTTAAAGTCAACATGCAGCAGTACTTATTTTCAGGAATAGCTTTATCTTCTGACATTTACTATAAATATTAGAATAGCAAAGTATTACTTTGGTACATTCGCCTTCTTGTAACTTATAATTAGTATACTGGGTAAATGGTAACGTCTGTGACTACAGAGTATGCATGTGTTATGTCATTGTCAATTCAGTATGGGATTAGTGGTACAGGTCTCCGACCAAAGCACCTAACACGTATACAATATATTTATAACAATATTTACATTGCCTGTGTATAAACAATCTGAAAATGTTACAAGATGACCTAGATTTAATCTTCAACTAATGTTATATATAATATGCATGTACAACGTTTAATTTAGCCGCGGTTTTGTGCTTTTTCTATTACACAGTCTACATGTACACAATCCATTGATCTCGAAAGCAGCCGATCTCTTAGTGATTAGAAGACACAATGATCTAATCAACGAGAGCCTAATCATTTTATTATGCAACAATAGGCACGGTGATTTTTCATTAAGATGTTCAGTGAAGTTTTATCCCATAATAATCGGGTAATACGCTTGTAAATTTATTCGGACGTTTTCTGGTTGTGTATATTTACCTTGTTTCATTAAACACAAATACAGGCTTTATAATGTACATATAAATAAATACTGAAAACGAGGATCCCTTGGAAGCAACGACGTTTAACACAAGCAAAAGCGAACAGTAGCAGACTCGGTTGTAGTGCGTCTGTTCATGAGAGATAATATAATTTGCAACACTTCTCACGCCACAATAGCACCGACTTAAGGGGTATTCCACTTTAAAACCACAAGGAGGACCAGTAAAGGACCAGTAAATAATAACACTACTACTTTGTAGTCGGTACGACGTTTTACAGCCGCCAAACAGCACTAAGCAAACGCTTGTGCGAATGTCAATAAATACAAAAAAGGAGATCCCTTGGAAGCAACAAACACAAACAATGGCGTTCATGAGAGGTAATATAAGTTGCAACACCTCTCACGCCCCCTAGCGCCGGCTGAAGCGTTATTCTACTTAAAAAAACACAAGAAATGAGTTTGATGAACATAAAGGACAAGTAAATAATAACACTACTAGTTTGTAGTCGGTGCGACAGCACTAAGCAAACGATAGTGCGAATGTCAATAAATACTAAAAGGGAAATCCCTTGGAGCCAACAAACACAAACAAGAGAGAAAAGTAGCAGGCTCAGTTTTATGGAATTTGTGAGAGGTAATATAATTTGCAACACCTTTCACGCCCCTAGCAACGGCTTTATGTCATTAATTTGAAACAGTCAACTATCATAACGCTCTAAAACATTAAAATCGTCACAGATCTAGTAGTTAATTAAAACGCATTGTAATACATGTTTAACCATTACGTGGTCCCGCCTTATTTCCATTAAGCGATGGGAAAGCTTATATTAGCAGGATTTATAACGGATAGTTCGACAATAGAACTCGTTAAACCATATTTGACTGAAAACAATGCGATAACCTGTTTAGAATTACCTATTAAATGTTTTATTTTACAATATAAAAACTTTTTTTAAGCCGAAATTAAGGTTTTATTTCATACCCCAGCCAACCCCGTTTGGGGTATGAAAGTAAGTACTCGGACCACGTAATGCGTATGGTAGATACAATAATTACAATGATGTTATAATAAAAAGATTTAAATTGAAAGTGTAACACTTACGCAGCCTTTCAAACATTTAAAACGCATATTGCAAATCTAAATTAAAAGTGCCAGACACCACACACATACAAGGATGTATACTAGGGTTACCACAATAGAACAGTCAGGCCACCTATATAAGAAATTAAAATGTTTTCTGCAAGGTACGTGGTTATAAGTTATATACTACATATATTTCACTAAAATGTAACTACTGAGTCTAAATGAATTTGAATTTTATACAGTTCCTTCGAACAATGTATTTCCGGTATTTAGCTGTTAGAACCTATCCGTTTCTTTTAATTGACATAATATGTCTCGGAATGTTAGCGCAAACGTCGGTCAAGAACTTTAAATTATAGATACTGAAACGAAAACCAAACGTTAACTCGGTTACAAACTCGTTACGCTCATTACAGTACTGAAATGGCTCAATTTTTCAAAGAGGAACGTTAACATGAATTTCTTGTTACAACGTGTACTGTGATTAAAACGTCTACAACATCACAGTTGTGTCCTTTCTCTAATTGCAACTTTATTTTTTACAAAACATCTTTGGATTTCTTTGGAATATTATGTGGAACTACGTGTGCAGTAAATACAATATATAGCGGAAATTCCCGAGTTGGGTTTCTTTTTCGCTTCAGTATATACCTACCCGACACCTGATGTATTAGCAACATGTACATGTATAATGGGTCTCTATTTGGCTGGGTATTTGGTAAAATGTGTGTCAGTAAGATATCAATTTAAACATTTTAGATTCTAGTTGCACTTGATAAGATTATGATGATTATATGGATGTTATTTGGTTTTAGTTTAAGGTTGTGGATTTATTTCTAGGCAGATGCACATACAATGCAATAGTTTAAAGAGACTTGTACATAAATGATAACAAATTTAGAACACATTATTTTGTTCTACATTTGCTCTCAGATATGTTTTAAGAATGGAAATATATGTGTTACGTTATTATCATTTATTTCATAAAATAAGTCAAAACGAAATTTCAGTTTTATAGAAAGGGCTCAGCCCAATTCACCGTCGTTAATATCCTTAATGGGAACAACAATATGGTAAGAGTGAGGACTGACGCATATCCAAGAACCTGGTTTAAAACCCCAGCGGTCTTTTTGCTATTGACCATTCCAGTGCGGTACACCTAGTGAACACACTTTTTTGTTTGTGCTGTCCTCTGCTTTACTTCTTTCTTCTTTTTTTTTACTTGTGAGCGTCTGGTTTGAATATGTGTATTTCTTTGTTTGACTGTGTGCTGGGAATTCTGCATTTCAAGTTCGACCTTGATACCTGTTTTGAAAGTTGTGCTTGTTAAAATCCGAATTATTTTTATTGTAAACATGTTTACTTGATTTTAGCATCCAGTATTGTTGATTTCACCTCATTCAGAAAACTCGCTTGTGGGGTTATTGCAGACAGATCATCACATATTAACAGTCAGCTATATATAACATCAATTATGTTACGACTGCGTATCCTAATCTAAGTAATACGATGATACAATTTAGCAAATTCGGACTGATATTTAAAATAAATGTGTAATGAAGACCCTTAGGTTGACTGAAGTATTAGGTTTCCAAGGGCAAATTATTCCTTCTACTTTATTTGGTTGTTAAATTAGATTTAATGGTTTTATCCAGCTGAAAACATGTGGCAAACGGTGGTAAGGTGGTTATAACAGGTTTACTTTCAAACCATTTGGCAGATAGTTGCAGTTAACTAGAGAAAGGACACAACTGTGATGTTGTAGACGTTTTAATCACACTACACTTTGTAACAAGAACTTCATCAATGTTGAAGTTGCTCTTCGAAAAATTGAGCTAGTTCAGTACTGTATTTAACGTAAATAGTTTGGGAAATTTTACTTCCTAAGTTTGCTCACATGATTGAGCCAAACGCGTACTCTGTGAATAATGAAACATTGCAGGAATACTATTTGCTGTATTATTTGTTGTTTTAGTATTTTTTCCAAAAGGAAAGGTCTTACGTAGCCATGTACCATTCGATTAAAAACAGCATATTGTACATACAATATATAGCGGAAATTCCGGTGTTGCGTTTTCATATCACTTGAGTGTAGATTATATTCAAGTTTTAAAGACATACCTCCAGTCTATTGAATTAGTCACCCACTCCGCGCCTCCACTACCCTACCCCATCACCTGATAATGATTCGCTTCATAAACACAACCGTATTCAGCCGTGTTTACATGAGAAAAATGTTAACCACACTTGGGGAAATGATTAGGCCGGCCAATATATTGCATGACGTAAGTTGGTATATGGATAAACTCAGGTTACCTGTGAATATTTTTCTTCTCTTAGAGTCTAATGTCAAATATGCACGCCTCTGTATTTGACAGTTAAGGAAGAAGACTTTATTCATCAATCAATAGGCCAGAGGCCCGTGAGACATAGTTTACATTCATACAAGCAATTGACATAGCAAGATAACAAACAGCATTTTTAGTAATATGAATATATGCTATATACACAATTTATGACAGAAAATAAGCGGAGAAGAAATAAACGGAGAAGGTGAGAAACAGCCTTTCAAATTATATTGCCACTATGAAGATAATCTGTATTGATATTCTACTATCTATACTATCATATATAGTTTATATTACAGTATAATCAACGATAGGTGATAGCCGTTTTTGTTTGTAAATACCACAATGCTCTCTACTATTTATTTGATTTCCAAAGTTCTACAAAAACAAAACAAAATCACACAAAAAACAACATTATGATCAGTGTACAAAAGTAAAAGGTAAAACGTTTTAACTGTGTATACAGACATGTAACAATCTGAGATTATTCTACAAATGATACTATGAATGTTGTATTTTTCTGAGTTCAAATGCTTTGAAGATGTAAACACTTAATTTCTTTTTTACATTTTGATTTTGAGTTTCGAACAGTAATTTTAATTTATACATGCTTGGTCTAGTCCAGTAGAAGCGGTTTATATACGTTTTACGCAAATCATTATACAGTAAGCATTCTAATAAAAAATGATATTCGTCCTCTATTTTTTGACAAACAGTACATAATCTGTTTTCGACCTGCATTCTCGGTCTTTGCCATCTGCCAGATTCTATACACACATTATGAGAAGAAACAATAAGTCTCGTCATAGCGATTCTAAATTTAGGTATATTAAGAGTACTAAGAAAATGTTGAGTACCAAATGTAACAACTTCTCTAAAAAAATACAGCTCTGGTTGAATTATCTATACGAGTTTGCCACGTTTGTAAGCTATTGTCATATAAACGTTGTTTAAATATACTTAAGAAAACATGTTTATTGCCAACACTTTGTTGGAGCCAAACATCATGAAACCCTAACCTTGATAATAAATCTTGTACACGTGTAACCCAAGATACTTTATTTGGGTATAAATCAACATCTATTTTAAGCATATTATATATAACTTTACAATACTTTTGGTCATTAGTGTTAACAATTTTCAACCAAAATTTAATTATTCTAATATATCTAATATCCTTAATGCTAAATCTGCCAAGAATACCATATACAAAGTCATTTTGAGTAGAACGTTTAACACGTAAAACATTTTTACAATAAATAGTGTGTATTCTCTCAATATTATCTGAACTTTGAAATCCCCAAACTTCGGAGCCATAACATAAAATGGGTAACACAAGTTTATCAAATAAATCTAATCTGTGTGACACAGAAATATCTGTAAATTTCATTAAACATTTGTTTAACTTAAATATTGCTTTCTGTGCTTTACCAGCTAAACTTAATTGTGTTTCATTAAAGGAGCCACCTTGACTAAAGACAATGCCAAGATAGGTCAAAGATTTAACGATTTCAACTGGAGAGTTATTGAACATGAAAACAAGATTTCTGGGTAAAAGTCCAGCTTTTCTAAATATAATTATTTTTGTTTTGTAAACATTAACCTTAAGTTTCCATTTTGTATAGTAAATAGCTAAAATATCTAACCCTTTCTGTAAACCAATTGATGATTCTGAAAATATCACAATATCGTCAGCGTATAACAGCAAAAATAGTTTGGTCATATAAGTATCAACACCATCAAAATTGTTCAATATAAAATGTTCTTCAATGTCATTTAGAAACATGGAAAACAGAAACGGCGATAAACATTCGCCTTGCCTCACACCTAACATACATGAAAAATCATTGCTTAACATATTATCAAATTTTACACGTGTTTTAATATTTTCATACATACTTTTGATGACTGTAAGGATCTTACCTCTTACACCAAATTTAATTAACTTAGTCCATAAAGTGTTCCTTTCTACATAATCGAAAGCTTTGCTAAAATCTATAAAACTACAATATAATTTTTTACCAGTGTTAATAATGTGTGTAATCAAACCATGCAGTACGAATATATTATCTGTGGTACCCATTCCCCTTCGAAACCCGGCCTGTGCTTCCAAATAAACATTGTAATTTACGGCCCAATCGTTCAATCGATTGTTTAATATTCTTGTAAATAATTTACCTAAAACACTTAACAGTGTTATACCACGATAATTAGTAGGATCGTCAATGGCTCCTTTCTTATGTAAAGGTATGATATATCCTTCAGACCAGGTACTTGGGAAAATACCATTATCTAATATAGAGTTAAACAATGAAAACAAAAATGGCATTAATCTGTAAGTGCCATTTATAAAATATTCATTCAAATAATTATCTGGTCCGGCACATTTACCATTCTTTAACTGCTTAATAGACTTTAAGATTTCATCAGTTGATATAACTACATCTAATTCTTTCAACATAATATCAAACTCTTCGTTTACAAAACGTTCGTTGAAATATAAAACATCATCATCTGGATTAAAAAAGTGATCATCGGGATTATTAACAGCTTTAAAATATTCTTCAAAGTTAAGAGGCGATCCGGAAGAGTAATTGATGTAAAATACCAGGTTTATCGGCAGTTTAGACAATTATACTATGTGGACTTGCTATGAAGTTTGTGAAGCACTCATCTTCCTATTAGATAATATTTTCGTCAGGTATGGAACCACCGTTTATAGACAAATTGTTGGTATCCCTATGGGTACGAACTGTGCACCACTTGTCGCAGATTTGTTCTTATTTTGCTATGAAAGGGATTTCATGTTGAGTCTTTCACCAGATACCCAGGCAGATGTTATTGAAGCCTTTAATGACGCCTTTCGGTATCTGGATGACATATTGAACATTGACAACTCTTTCTTTCCAACTATGGTTAATTATATTTATCCTAAAGAACTTCAGCTTAACAAAGCTAATATATCTGATAATAACGCTTCTTTTCTTGATTTGGATCTCTCGATTGAAAATGGTAAAATAATTAGCAAAATAAGAGAGATGATTTTAATTTTGACATTGTTAATTATCCCCCACTTGGATGGGGATGTTCCCCGAGCAACTTCTTATGGGGTGTATGTGTCTCAACTTATTCGTTTTTTTCTAGAGCTTGTACTCGAATTGAGGACTTTAATATTCGCAATCTTTGTATAACTAAAAAGTTACTCAATCAGGGTTACCGTTACCATAAACTTCGTAAAACCTTTGCAAAATTTTATTATCGTAACCCTGATCTTCTTTCCAAATATAAAAGTAATTTAAGGACTCTTCTGCGACAAGGACTATCACAACCTGACTTATATGGTGATGTGATTTATAAACTTCGTAAGATTCCTGGTCATGATCACTTTCATACTATCTTTGTTAAACTTGTTAAAACGTTTATCAAAAGAGGTTATGACCCTATTATTTTTCAACGTACTGCATGCTTGGTGGTGGACCCTTTTACAGTTCGCCACTAAGCTTTCCTCTTTAATTGTACGATGACCGGACAGGCTGTGGACCCTATGATGACGCCTACCTAAAGCCCATTGGGACGGTGGCGTTTGCTGTTTGTCCATGATCTTTCTTGTCGTGCCCTTAATGGTTTATTCTCTTACTGCTCTGGCTTCTGCCAAGTCATTGAGTACCTTCATTGTGGCTTTCTAGGCTATTGTTTTTTGTATTATATTTACACGAGTATATTTGTGTTTTACTAATATTGCCTATTGATGCTGCCTTGTTGGTTAGAGATTAGATCATGGCGGGGATTTCTTTATTTACACTGCCCTGTTTTAATGGGATGACAGTATGGTAAGTGTGCGGCTTGGTGCACCTTAGAACCGGTTTAAACCCCCAGTGGCCTACTTTGCCACTGACCGTTCCAAGGCGGTAGCCCTATTGTCAGCCCTTTTGTGTTTGTGATGTCGTTTGCATTTATTATTGCTTTTTCCTTCTTGTTTGTCTGTTTGCGTGTTTGTTTCTGTGTTTTGTGGTTGACTGTCCTCCTTGAATGCTACTTTCCCTGTCCGATCTTTTTATATTTCTTTTCTGATGCTTTCATTTTTAATTACTTAAGAGTTATAAATTAACTCATCTCTTAAAGAGGCACTACCTATATCTACGCGATTTTTAATGTAAAATATTAAATACTCAATATTACTGCATTTGTATGTATACAAAGCTATTTTATGAGTATTCTAAGCAGAAACATGGTTCGTATTCCAGTTCTGTAAATTATTAATTATGATCGAAACAATATCTTGAATAAAATGCTGCCCAGCCGTTTATTCCTGCCAGAGAACTACGATTTTTTACGATTTTCTCGGACATGCGCAATGCGATTACAAACTTTTCGGCGCAGTTCCGATAGCAAACGAATCGATCGGAACTCTTCGCTAATCAGACGATTGTAAACGAATAAGATCGGAAAATCTCCGCAATCGGCTTGTCTAAAGCAATTACGAATACATTTTCAAAAATCCGATCTTTTCAATCCTGTTTTTCCCCAGCAAAACGCATATTACATTGGGTGAAATTATTGCCATTTACCTTTTTTATAGTCCTCTTTATAATTAAGTAAAGTTTATATCAATTGGTGGACAAAAATATATAGGTAGAGCCTCTTTAAGACCTTTAGCAGATGAGACGAACACAAATGAAAAAGAAGGGACGTTAAGGCCGCTTGCGTACAGACAACGTGTAAATCTATTGAAGTATTGCGTTACGTTGACTGAATTGCATCAAGGTAATTGGTAGATGGAAAGTGTGCATAACAATGAAACTCTGGATCCAGAAAATATGTAGTTGAACTCCGTATCCTTGCATAATATTGCATACAGATTTGTGGTTTATTTTATGTGTTTTCTATAATGGAAATAGTTTTATTATCCTGTCTAGCCTTTTCCTAAGACTTGTTTAGTTGTATAGTGTCTGGTATTGATTTGAAGTAAGTACGGTCAGTACATTTGAACTGAACTGAATTGGGTTTTAAGGCGCACCAACTTTCATGTTTATATGGCGTCTGACAGGAATGAACATGCCAGGCTCATCCTTCATTTACATCAAGATAAAATATGGAGAATGGGCATAGAACCTTCTTACCTGCAGAACTGAAGAGTTGCTGCAAATTCTGTAGTAGACACTCCATTTACAATGAAGGCACGTTTCCACGTTTCATACGCGGTGTCATGAATTGAATTGAATGTTGTTAAACGGCTCATCAACACAAATTATTTAGAGCCGCCCCAGAGAGAGGGGAAGGATACATAGGAATCCGGGAACCGTGCACTACTCTTATTATCGAATAGATTCCTATAATTCTTTATCGTGCTCGTATGATAGACGTATACACGGGACCGCCCGGTTTACGTCCGCATCCGACGGATGAGGCTAAGGGAAAGTGTCTTGCCCAAGAACACACCGACGAGACTGAGTGGCACCACAAAGTACATTTGAAAACGCAACACTTAGTTTTTTTATTCTAGGGTAGAATTGAAGTCCTCGTATGTTTTAAATGAAGAAAGCAGAGCAAATACTATGCAACTGTTTATCGCCATATGTAAACCTTTGCGTCAAAGAGACTTGTGTAGTAACATAAAACACAATCTT
The DNA here is from genome assembly GCA_037043455.1 of Cyrtodaria siliqua. Classification (NCBI taxonomy): domain Eukaryota; kingdom Metazoa; phylum Mollusca; class Bivalvia; order Adapedonta; family Hiatellidae; genus Cyrtodaria; species Cyrtodaria siliqua. The sequence goes on along the minus strand of JAWPHD010008043.1, from coordinate 7,666 downwards.
AATTTGAACAAAAAAACAGCGGACTAAACAAAGATGTCGCGTTTTAAAATGTACTGAGTATATTTTCTAAGAGTAATACAGTGTGGAATGTATATTATTTTGTTGTGAATGACGAAAATGTTTACACTGTCTTAGATCTGGCCGCTAAAGACAGGGACATAGCGAGATTTGGTACACATAAAATCGCATTTTGTTTGTGGTACAATACGGTTGTATTGCAGTTGTGTGCTGCGACCACCATTTTTTCATTTATATATAATAAATACAATTGATTTCATTGAATAATTTGATTTAATAATAAAAACCAATGAAAATTAAAAAAAAAAAAAAAGGGAAATCAGCAGGCTTGAACCCTACCTTCCTGAGGCTTCTGAATGTTTCGTATAGTAATGATTTCAGTAGACTGGTTTACGAAAACGTCATTTCAGCAAGTGAAATGGTAACCTTTCAACATTACAACATATGTGTTTATACCATTCAAGTTTTACAGACGAGTTCTCTAGGAATTCAAGTTGTAAAGCATGTTTATAGCTGAAAAACTCAAAGAAACTATTCATTACTACCTTACCATGTGCACTTACTAAAGTCATATAAGAGTCTGCTGCTGAATGAACATACACTTGTTCTATTGCCCCAGACACCAAACTTGTTCATATGTGTATTCATATAAATCAAAGTAACATCAGAATATTTATTTTAGTGTAACATATAAGCAACAAATTATGTTTGCTGATAGGGTTGAACGTGAATGCGATTCTCAAAGTAAATAAACTCATATTTTTCAAAATATCGAAAAACAACAAGACAAGAGTTTCATTGAATTTGTTTTATTTTGGAATAATACATTACATTATTAAAACCTAATTGATCGGAAACAAATACCGATTTGATCTTCAAATAAATATCACTACTAGTTGTTACAGTTGCCCTTAAAGTGGGATACCTCGGGCTTTGGGGCTAAATTTGTTTTAAAAAAATCTAAATATGTGAAATGACTAATTTAAAACATGAAATAGTTCAAATAGATAGATGGAACGTTAAACGGGTCCTTTTATAAGTCTTATCAGGTTATAAGGTAGTCCCCAAGTTATAAATAGCTGTCACGCGGATCACATCGGAGATATATAAAGACAACGTTTGCTTTGCTATGCATTGCGATATTTATTTTTACCGCTAAGTTTAAAATAGCTCACCATGACGCGTCACCATTGCCTTCTTCGGGTCTGTTACTTTATTACTTTATATGTTATGTATAATTTGTTTGGTGATTAAGGCTCATTTAATTTGTTTTTTATTATTGTTATTCAAAAATAATGTAATTTAAAAAATAATCCAATCCTAATATACTCCCTTTAACAGCAACAACAACAACAACATCAATAAAATAAAAGTTCATACAACGTGAACCGTTTCTTTTTCTTTTCCACTAAATCAACCGGATGTGCTTACCTGGTACATTCGAAAGTATCGCCTGGTGCATTCGAAAGTAGTTCGATCTGTATTAAACAGTGCTAATCTGTTTCTTTCTTTAAAAAAACTTTGTTAGTGCAGTTTCCTATTATTTTCTTTTGCTGTAATTGTATTCTGGACATGTTGTTGATATTCGAAAATGCAGATCATCATGCCTCTGATTTTTTTATTTAAATTTCAGAAGTGAAAGTAGACAGGGTATGAAACTGCAACGGGTACAAATAACGTTGACCTTTGACCCGGTGTTAGTATACAGTTGAAGAAATATTTCTTAGAAGATATTAAAGCCCCATCCACCCCACCTCCCATTTCCTTGCCGATGTTTAATAGCAGACATGTGTATTGCATTATAAACGTAAGTTTTCCAGAATTCAAACCAGATTTAAGTTTTTAACATGTTGTCAGCATTCTCACTTTACTATGGAATGGGCATGAAGACTCATTTACGCTATTATAACCTTTTACAGACATTTCTGACATATACCCTGACAAAATGGCTTTTTTATGGCTCTCTTAAGGATGTCGTGACAGGCCATATTACTCTAATTGCTGATTATGTCCGGATGTTCGTCACAAATTGTTAGGCGAGCTAGCACTTTAGTTTCGCTCTCTGTGTATCAGGTCAAGATTATGGGAGATAAATAAATCAAACTCGTTACCATGGAGAAATATTTTACACTCGTTTATTTCTGGAATGTTTTAGCTGCCATACGTCTCTGTTATAGTCTTTAATTAAAGCTACGGAGTCCCTATATCAACCGATTTCTTCTTTGTAGGCGTGTCTTTATTTGTAACTTCATGTTCCCCAGCTCATGTCGAATGAATGAATGAATGAATGGTGTTTTACGGCACGTCGACACATCAATAGGTCATATTGTGCGCAAAAACTGACGAAAGATGAAGAAATGAAGGATTAATTAAAAAGTAATGTAAATATATCAAGATAAAACTATTAAAAAATAAGGGATGATATCGTAGTAATATAAACTATATATGTAAATCAACAAATGCCCGAAAACGGGCATATAAAAAAGTAATTATATACAAGAACATATCATAATGACTTATATAGTCTGACTTCCCTAAGGAAATCTAAAACTAGACTAAAATCTATAGTATTAAATAACTCGGTCATAGTATTAACATTGTAGTACGTGTATGCCCTATTCTGCACCGGGCTAGGACAACTTCCTCTCGACGAATGGGTCTACTAGAAGAACGCCATTCTCCGAGTAACGGTTTAATTGAATGGAGTTTATTGTTAACTGACAAATCCCAAGCGGTTTGCCAAGAGTTACGAATATATGTGTTAATACAACTTTTAAAATCAGTATAAGGTAATTTGGTATTAGATATATGCAAATCTAATGCTGCCTTTGCAGCACTATCAGCTCTATCATTACCGTTTTCCTACATGGCTTGGAAGCCAGCAGAAAATAATAACATTATCAATTATAAGAGAATTGTACTTTTCTAAAAGTTGAAGCACAACTGGGTTATCATGTTTCATATTACCCAGTGCTTGTAGAGATGAAAGGGAATCCGAAAAGATTACAAAATGATCACCATCAGATTCCTGAATATAATTTAAGGCAAGTTCAATTGCCTTAAGTTCAGCTGAAAAGATAGAGGACTTGTCAGGCAGGCGGCTCTTTATGCTGTGTTTGTGAACAACAGCTGCTGCAGCTACCTTATCTCCATCTTTAGAGCCATCTGTGTAGATATGTTGAAAGTTACTGTATTTCGATTTAATTTCATTAAATTTGCTTTGGAAGACAGTAGGGTCTGTGCTGGATTTGTTATTTTTACAAAGATCAGAAATAATTGTTGGTGTTTCCAAAGTCCACGGTGGAATTTGTGGTACTTTGTACTTGGCAATGAAATTTAGGTCGATTTCAGTTTCTCTTAATTTTGGTTTAATACGAAGACCAAATGGTCGAATGGCCTTCGGTTTTCGATCAAAAAGAGGTTCACAACTAGGATTAAATACATTATCGAAAGTTGGGTTTGAAGGGTTAGACTTTAATTTAATGGCGTATTGAAGTGCTAGTTTGTCCCGTCTATGAGACAGTGATGGTTCATTAGCTTCAACATATAGACTTTCGGCTGGTGATGTACGAAAGGCACCTAAGGCGAGTCGTAATCCTTGATTATGTATAGGGGTCGAGCATCTGCAAGTACGACTTGCGAGTCGATCCATATACTATCGAGCCGTAGTCCAGCTTGGATCTGATAAAAGATCTGTAAAGTCGCAAGAGGACTTTTCGATCTGCTCTCCAATTAGTGTTTGCAACAACTTTAGGTAAATAAGTTATTAAGTATTTAAGGTGTGGTATAAACGTTAATTTACGGTCGAAAATAAGACCAAGGCATTTTATCTCATCCACTACTGGTATTGGTGACCCATCCAGTGTTAGATGAGGGTCTTCATGATGTTTACGAAGTTGACAAAAGTGCATACAATTAGTTTTAGACTTAAAAAATTTAAAACCATTTACATCAGACCAGGTCTGAAGTTTATTTAGACATTGTTGTAATTGTCTCTCGATAGTATTCATGTTTTTTGCACGATAACATATAACAAAGTCGTCAACATATAGCGAACAATCCACACCTGGATTGATGCGTTTTACTATACTGTTAATCTTTATATTGAAAAGTGTGACAGAGAGTATGCTGCCCTGTGGAACACCCATCTCCTGTTCATGAATATCAGAGAGGGTTGAACCCATTCGGACACGAAATTGTCTATCATCTAAGAATTTCTCTATAAAAATGGGTAATCGGCCTCTAAGACCAAGGTCATGAAGATCATTCATAATACCGTACTTCCATGCAGTATCATAAGCGTTCTCCAAGTCAAAAAATACAGCAACTAGATGTTCTTTTTTAATGAAAGCTTTCCTAATAAATGATTCAAATCGAATGAGATTGTCTGTTGTGCCTCGTTGGCGCCGGAATCCACTTTGATACTTTGTTATCAGCTTGTTGGATTCCAGGTACCAAACGAGTCTCTCATTAATCATTCGTTCCGTGGTTTTACATATACAACTCGTTAAAGCAATAGGGCGATAATTTATTGGGTCCGTATGATCCTTTCCAGGTTTGGGGACTGGAATAACGATTGCTTCCCGCCAAGAATCGGGGAAGTTTCCCGTCACTCAAACCTTATTAAATATATCAAGAAGGGTAGAGAGACAGGATTCAGGTAAATGTTTTAGTAATTGATAATGGATATCATCAGGACCAGCTGATGTATCATGAGCCTTTTTAAGGGACTCTCGAAGTTCTTTGAGAGTGAATAGTTTATTGTATTTCTCCAAGTTTTTTGACTTGAAGTTCAGCTTCTTCTGTTCTTTTAATTCCTTATTTTTCAGAAAATTTGGTTGACAATTTTCAGAAGAATAATTTTTTGAAAAAGTTTCTGCCAAGGTGTTTGTAATATCTTTGACAGATGTTATATCTCCATTATCTGTTTTAAGATGATTTACAGAAATATAATTACCTTTACCACTTATTTTACGGACCATGTCCCATGTCTTCTTAAGAGATGAGCGAGAATTCAGCCTAGAGACGTAAGATCTCCAGGATTTCCTCTTGCTATCCTTAATAGTACGACGGGCTTTCGCACGAAAAACTCTAAAGTTATCTAAATTTGTTTGAGTTGGCCGCAAGTTAAAATTATTTAATGCAGCTTTACGATCGCTGACTGCCTTTTTGCAGTCATCGTCGTACCATGGTTTATGTGGGCGTTTAAGATTTGCTGAGGTTTTTGGAATAGTTTGATCAGCTATATCGTGAAGAGTTTTGGTAAAAAGAGCAGTTGCGTCTTCGACATCCTCGAAAACGGAAGACTTTAAGTGTTCCTCGCAAAGAGATTGAAACGTAGTCCAATCAGCCTTGCGAAGTTTCCATCGTTGCGTTTTTTCGAGAAGTGGAGGGCCGATATTTTCAAGAAATATGGGGAAGTGGTCACTTCCACAGAGGTCGTCTCCAACACTCCACGAAAAAACCATCAAAAGCGTTGGATCGCATATTGTTAAATCAATGGAAGAATGAGAGCCTGTAGCAGGATGTAAGTAAGTATGTGATTTATTATTAAAAAGACACAAATTGTTCTTGGCTAAGAAATCCTCAATTTTCTTGCCTTTATCGTTTATATCTTTACAACCCCAGATGTAGTTGTGTGCATTAAAATCGCCCAAGAGTATAAAAGGTGATGGCAATTGTGCAACTAGGTGATTTAGATCTTGAGGGTTTAGTGAAGAACTAGGTGGTAAATATAAGGAACATATTGTTATGAATCTGTGCATAGTAACACTGACCGCAATAGCTTGCAAATTTGTTTTCAACGCAACAGGTCTGTGAGGAATGTTTCGATTAATGATTATCGAAACTCCACCAGTCGCCTTGTCCCCGGTATCACAAATATGATTGTATAGTGAGTATTGTTCAAAAGATACCGTATCACTTGTCTTCAAGAATGTTTCTTGAAGACAAAAGGCAATAGGGTTGTGTTCATTTAAAATTAAGCTGATTTCATCATAATTTGGTTTCAAACCTCGACAATTCCATTGAATGATCTTATTAGTTTTACCCATTAGTGAGCGTTAAGGCGACTTTTAATTTTATTTTTATTTTTGGCCTTAGATTTAGGAGAGGTCTTAGGAGACTCAAGCAGCGACATCTCCACTGATGAATCCTCCTCCCTGGAAGAAGTCAGCTGAAGTGGCACCTCAACTAACTTTTCATGCGAGGATGGAAGTGGCAGTGCAGCTGCCGGCTCTGAAATGTCCATGAGCTGTTCGAATTTGTTATGCAGCTCAATAGGGCCGTTAGACACCTTTGGCTGCTCCTTGTGCTCCCTAGTTGGAGAAGCACTAGGCTTTCCAACTACCTTAGTTGGAGCAGCACTAGGCCTTCCAACCGAGGAAGTATTAGGCCTCACGACTGGGGAACTACTAGACTTCACAGTCTTAGAAGAACCCCCTTTCCAATTCTGAGAAATTGGCATGCTCTTGACATTGCCAGAGCTTGCCGATTTTGTGTTTGATTTAAATGAAAAAGTTTGATTAGATGAAAAGTTTAATTTGGGTTTGTTAAGCTGTATTTGTTGACTTTTGTTTGGATTTGATACTGAGGAAGTATTCTTTGTATTTTGAATTTCTGACTGTGGTTCGTATTGCGTACCTGCATCCCTGCATTCTGTGTGTGTTGCTTTTGTTTTGAGAATAGATGCGTAAGAGGTCGGACTTGAAATTTTATATTTTTCTTCTATCAATTTCCGTGCTTCTGGAAAGGGAATGTTTTGTGTATATTTAACTGTTATGATTTCTTTTTCTTTTTTAAATTTTTCACATAATTTTGAATTGGCGTGATGTCCCAGACCGCAGTTGGTACATTTGAGGTCGTTAGGACAATCTGGTTCGTTATGCTTGAATGCAGACTCGCCACATTTACCACAACGTTCTTCTTTAGTACACCTGGAGTTGTGGTGCCCAAAGCCTTGGCAGTTGTAGCAACGTAACGGGTTTGGAATGTAGGCGTCAACATGCAATTGCAGATATGCCACCTTTATTGTTTTTGGTAAGACGGGTGTTGAAAATGTGAGGATGATAGTATTTGTACTGATAATTTTGTCATACCTCTTTATGGTTATTCGGCGAGCCGCAGTTACCAACTGTGGCGCAAGCTCGTGAATAATTTCGTCTTCAGGTACTCCGGAGAGATCCGGGCACCTGATGACGCCTTTGGAGATGTTCAAAGAGGAGTGAGGGTAGCATTTGTGTTTAAAATGTGTTTAATAGTGAGTAAATTATCCGAATGAGATTTTTTTTCTGTTTCAATAAGAAGAGTTTTGTTCTTTAATTTTTTTTATTTCTTTAACATGTCCAGCAATTGAATGGACAGTTTTCTCTATTATAAAAGGTGACATATCTGCAACAGGCCTTTCCCCGTCTTCCGATTCGATAATAAGAAAACGAGGAAAGGACTGGTTAATCACTGGTTCCTCAGTATCAGATTCATGTTCTGTTTTTTTTCCGTTTGTTAGTAGTTTGTGCGTTTTGTGATGCCATGATGTGGCGTTAAGAATTCATCTTCCACGCTTCTCACCCACCTCGGAGTCCAACAAGGGGACATTTGCTGTGGATATCCAACAGCAAAATGCCAAGAATACGTAGAAGGTATACTCATA